>JANAWD010000300.1:0-47164 GCA_027627245.1 Meripilus lineatus | reverse complement strand
AAAAAAAAAAGAAAAAAAAAAAAAGGGGGACATTGTCAAACAATGGTAAACAGAACGGAGGCGTTGACCTCACATCGACCGAGTAAAACTTACACCACACGCCAGTGGCACCGATACCATCGTCCAAGATATCAAACATATTACTCCCTAATATACCTCCTCCCCCAGCATATGGCTCATCGATGAATTCGAAAGCCACTAGAGGGTTCGATGAAGAACTGTGTCAAGGTGAGGCACCAAACCGGAATTCAGGGAAACGGCATATCATTGGGCATCTATAGTAGCAACGTCGACGTTGAAGTGTATATTACTTCTAATATCAAGTGCACTGGTTCATAAATTCTATGAATCTAAAGTAAAGGATGAAACGATCCGATTGCTCAATTGTACCGGAAGACCGTCGATGAACCAGTAATCAAGACCTTCCGTACACTGGGATAACGTTCCTTCAAGTGGGTCTCCAGAGCAGAGTCGAGCATTGGTTCTGCGTGGGCACCATTAGACGTTTCATAATCACCAATCTGCAGGGTTTGCAGATTCGGTGGCAACGATATCCCCAAAAGTTGGGCACGTATCTATAATCCATGATCAGCTATATCCGCGTACGAGCTAACACAAGATTGTACCTCATTTCCATCCTCTTTCGTCAATCTTTGGTACCCTACAGAGAGATGTTCCAGCTGGGCGAATTTGCGCAGTGGAAGTAGCAACGCGTCGGGATGAATACGGGATGCGTGGAGCGAGAGTGAAGTCAATTGTGGATAGTGGTCGTGGAGTTCTGATACGAAATTAACGAAAGCGATATCTCCGTCTATTTCCCCAGTCGCTTCAATCTCGGTGAGGTGACGTCCGCAGAAATAGGAAGCGAAGTAGTCCGTGCCTGCACGAACAGACTTTAGATGGGGGACGATATCGGATCGGAGGGCGCCCTTCTGTGTGGCGAAGGAGACATAATAGTCTTCTCCGACGAAACGAAGGGTTTCCAAGACAGGGCAACGAAGGAGGGCCTCAAGGAATTGCGGCGATCGAGGTGAGGTACAACACAACGTCAAGGACTTGAGTTGCGACATGATGGGTCCCGAAGCAAGTATGTCCACGAGTTGAAGAGAGGGCTGGTAATTTGTAGCAGTGATGGTCCGAGTCGACGTGGGAGAAACAAAGGACGACCACCACTTCCCATCTAAGCTTGCACCATCCCGAAACGTAAGGTCGACCACTGCACACTGTGCAGAAGGGGGTTGGACATGGCGAGTGTGGTTTATGGGACATTTAACGAGGTTGAGATGTTTGAGGAAGGGACATTCCGCGAGCGCTTGGAGATGGGAGGAATCAAAGGTGAATTGCTCTGCGTGGAGCTTTGCTACCCTTTCGAAACATGAGAGTTTTGCCACGAGATTCGCGTACGCTTGCCGGGATTTATCCGAGTTGCTATGTTCTGGCCGGAACCAGATAATCCGGACTTCGCGAACCCATGGGACGATAGCATCGGAGGTCAAGAATGAGAGCCTTTGGGAGAAATCCGTGGATTCTTGATCATAAGTCGACGCCCTGCGGTCGCTTTCACAAGGAGGGCGAAATGTCAAACTCCGAAAGAGGATTGGTCGCGTGACCTCTTGCAGAAAACTACAGGAAAGGCTGACGTTTTGGAAGTCGCGATGAGTCAAGGTAGAGGGTTGTAGGACTTGGAACCATATCTCTGGGGGGAAAGTGCTACACGGCGTCGATCAACAAAAAGTGAAGTGGCTTGGATGCTACACGTACTGTTGCATATAGCTCGACGGAATAGCCATGAGCGCAAAGCCTGCAAGGTGTTAGATCTTTGGAGGTGACCAGAATGGGTTGATCAAGGTGAAGAGGAGAAAACACAGATAATGGGAGATCAGACGATAAATAGGCAGGAAATTCGCGAGACACAGCCGATAATGAGCGGAAGAATATGAGCGGAAGTCTATCTCCTCCGACACTAGGTTCGCTGTTTGGGATAAGGGCAGTTCTGTCAGGATGCCAGCAATGAATGGATGCGTTGAGGAATGTGAGCGATGATGCCAGCAGAATGATTTCTCCCTTATCTGACCACTGGAGAGTCGGGACTGATCGCCGTCCCCGCAAACAGGCTCGGTCTTCGGGAGCGGAACGCCCCGGCACCCAAGACATTCGTCCGTCCACCAGGCCAATTTGAGCTGTTGTATACGTGTTATGGTATGCGTCGACAAATATGAAAGAATGAAGGTCATTGAGAGAAATTGAGTACTTCGTTGCTCGTTTGTGAAACTGCGGGTGACCGGAAACACAAGCTCAGTGATTTGACTGCGTCAGGTCAGATGCGGACGAAAGGTTCAGTCTCATTAATGTTTAGGGTTTCAACAGTGCGAAGAACAGCCGAAGGATAATTTCTAGTCAGAGCCTTCGTCATCGTTATCGTCCAACAGAATGTAGCGCTTGCCCTCAGAAACCTGAGTTGCAAGATTGCGAGGTGAGTACGCTGAATAGATAACAATAACAAACCCAGACTGACCACGTGGCTGGTGAGTTTCTCACGCCTCTCTTTCAATGACATTGGTTTGGTATTTGCAGATGAGATGCTTTTTTCCAGGGGTGAGTCGATTGGTATGACGAGACCATGGCGAGCAGTTCCGGGAAGTCGTTGTGCGGGGATTTCCATGTCGACGGGGCCGGGGAACAAAGGATGAGCAAAAGAGCAACGAGGCGGTGAGCTACCATTCATTGTTGATGCTGGGATAATTGGAAAAGGATTGTCTTGATCAGGATGCACAGGTGGCGTTATTGGACGAGGAGTTACACGAGAATCGTTCTCCCGAAAACGCTTCGACGCTGATGCCGGGGTATCGGTATAAGGCCCAATGCCACCGTCGCTCTGTGAGCTACAGAATGGGTGCACGGAGTGGGGTGATGGTAGATCGAGTGACAGTTCGGGGTTGATCGAAAGCCTGGCCCGAGGACTACATTGACTCCGTCTCTTCTGAGGAACAAGAATCGGCGAGGAAGATGGTGTGTCATAGAGAGCGACCGAACCCAAGGAACGTGAACGGGTTTCTGCTGAACTTTGACTGCGAGCCAGAAGCAAGTCGATCTGTCTATTCTGATTTTGCTCAAAACGCTTCAAGTTCTCCGTGAAGTCGGATTTGGCACTGTCTAAGTGAAGAGGGACGCTCTGAAGAAGGGGTAGAAGAGGAGCTAGCATTGTTGACATTTGTCCTTGCTGCTCTTGGAGTGTCTGTAAAGCCTGGATCTGGTTTTGGTTCATCTGCTGGGAATTGCGGCGTTGTAGCAAAAGCTAGGAGAAGACAGGAGCATACCAGTGTAAGGACCTCGATTTTCTTCTCGAGAGCTTCTATCTGCTTATCGATATGAGAAACTTCGGTGCGAAGCCCCTCCACATCCGCGGCCTGAGCGGGAGAGCCTATCGACCTCTGGATTTCCATTTGACACCTGTTCACTGAAGATCATATCAGCGTTACCTTACCCTCTCAGTATGGCCGGGGAGTACATTGATATATCTGCCTGACAAATAATTAGGGGTGCATATATGCACCGAACTTACCAACGTTGACGACTTTTTCGATCGTAGTTTCGCGGTCACTCTGAAAAAGTTTTTGAATTGTGGAGATCTCCCGCTTTGCCTCATCGATAGAATCCGTCAGTTTGTGAACGCGGGTCGAGAATTCTTCCAAGTTTGCGCGAGTATCATGGAGGAGAATTCGCACTGATGTTCCTGCCTTGTCTGTGGGGACGATTGGTGGACCTTTGGTTAGATTGCCATGGGATTGCCGTTGAGTATCAGAATCCTGATGCAAAAGACGTCCCCAAAGCCGGTCTATGGCATCTGAAGATTGACTGTTGTGCGAGATGGTGGAAAACATGTTGTGGACGTCTGGCAAGGATTACGCACGCCTAATACCTATGGTATTCACTCGATTTTCAAGCATCACAGGATGTCACAACGTGACGAAGACGTGACATTGACAATTCATGGAATGCTATTGGACAATGTGTGCCTAATCCGTTGCTCCTACATTGAACTTCCCCCCAACACCTATGACCCCACATTTCGCGTAGTATCGTGCCAATGCAAGTCTTACAATCTGAAGTCGTTGTAACGCCTTCGCCTCGTCACCATTCTTCAACATTCTAATGAGGATGGGTAGGTAGTCTGATCCCGCCCCCTGCATTGTGCCCACTGTAATCTCCTCCAATTTCTGAAGTAACAAAGAGGCCTCCGCAGTCGTAAACAAGAGGTCGTCTTTGTGTAACAAAGTCAATACAATGCACAACAAGATATTTTGGTTGACATACCTTTTTGTAGTAGCTCCACGGTGTCAAGGAGGACCACTGCCCACCACAACTTAGGCGCGATGTCCTGTTGGAATATCTCTACGATATCTGAGGCGGCTTCGTGGAATTCACCCCGAGTACTGTGCTGGTGGAACTCGGCGAAACGGACTGCGAATATCAATCGGTAGATAAATACACCGTTTTGGTTCTGCACCGACCCCGCCTTAAGGTTATGTAAGGACGGTGCAATGTCTGCTACACGTCTCGAAAACGGTAGGGGTCCTGGATATTCGAGGTGAGAAAGCAGGACAAATAATGACAACTAGAGTAGTACCTTGTGCGATATAGTCGTCCAGAATGCGGTCTACCACTCTCCCTAATCCTGGCCAATCTTCTGCTGACATACAATATGACACGGCCACGGCATAGTCCTTTTCTCTCAAGAAAGTTTGGGAGGCGATCTGACGATTAAATCAGATTTTCAGGCTTCGATACCGTTGTGTTAGGATGATTAACATACCCTGCACACCATTCTCCGGACTTCCTCTCTCTTGTAATCGTGACAAGTCTTATTTACTTCCTTCAACACCCCACGAAGGTCACCAGATCGTTGGTTAGCACTATCCACAGCTGTCCCCGTCTTCTGAGAACTTTGCAGTCTCAACGGCACACGCATAAGGACTTGATCTGCCATTTCCTTTCCAATGTCACCACAAGAATAGAGGTAATCCACAGTGGTCCGCCACAAGCCCGGGTCAGAGTGCAGGTACTCTGAATAGGAGATCGTATACTGCTCGCGCAACGAGAGATCAGAACTAGAACATCAGACCGTAAGCAAGTTGCAATCAGCGTACAATACCGAGTCACATACTCATCTGGCTCCCTCTCAATGAGATCCAGAGCGTCTAAGAAGTCCGCAATATGAGTTGCTAGCCAGATATCCAATCTTCCTGCATCGGCTAGTGCTTGTGTTGGTCTACCGAGGAGAAGAGCAGAGTAAACCGCATCTTCAAGGTCCGTTATATCCGACGGCATATCGTCCAATATATTCTGGACAATCTCACTGAAAACGAGTTTAACGTCATGTCGTCGCTGCAGGAAGAGAACGGTACACACGGAAGATCTTCCCGCCGTATTCTGGGGTCGATATATACACCCCAAACAACGCAAACCTCTTTCCAGTCAGCGCCAAGGTTGTAACACAGCCGCTTGATGACTGCTTCTCTGCCTTCCAGAATCCCCACAATGTCACTTACACGATCCCACCAGTTGTCAAATTCATCCTCTCTGACATCGACAGGGATTCTATCTAGCTCAACCCGTAATGCCTTCACCTTGTCTTTCCACCTTCGAGAGGCGATTGCAAAATCTCGCTCGAAGGAAAACTGCGTGAACCGAGGATGGTGGGTGACTAAGGGTAGAAGCTGCTGTGACACTTTTTGAAGATGAGGCGACGGGTGCTTCGAGAGAGCGTCAAGGAAAAATCCGGAAGCCTTTGATAGACCCCTCATAATTGTCCTTTCATCCGAGCGTCAGTGTTCTGAAACAGAGATATGTAAGTCGACCGTTACCGCGATAAGTATGGCCAGAAGTTTTCATCTTCCCAAGGTTTCCCGAGGGTACTAAGGTGGTCACCCTCTTCAGTTGATGGTTCAATGAAGTGCGTATTCAGCCACTCCATGAGGTCTTCTCCTACAGGGGCGTTCTGGAAGCCAGTCGCGGGCAAGTACAGAACGGTGAATAACGAAAAGCAGGTATAAAGTTTGCGGTAATGGTCCACATTATATTGAAGAGGTTCTGGGCGAGTGATATTTTGCTGATTTGTTCAGAGAACAATCATTGAAGATGGATCATGAACTTACAGAACAAAACACCCAGCACTCCTTACAGAAGTTAACGTAGTCCAGTGCCAATTTTCGAACGAATGAAAGTGTGACATCGTCCTGGTGTCTATGCAGCGCGTCAGTATATGAGAATAGAACTTGGTTGTAATGTCTTACATCGTTATTCCCCTGTTGCGTGCCGAAGTGACTAAGTCAAGCAGGGCAGCCCAGATTTCGACGCAGTCTGTCAAGAACTTCCGAGTTGATAAATTGAGGAGTCGAAGAAGTGAGACGAAATAGGCAAGGGAACCTTGGGAAATCACGACGTACCGTTCTCCTCTCTGCAGACGGGGGTTCCTGCTCGATAGCAGTATACAAGTGGGAGGTTCGGGCGTGGTCTTTACCGAGGAAGTGAGGATCAACCTAGTATCCTTTCAACTCTGGATTAAAACAAAGAGAAACAAGAAGGGACTGACACTACACGTTGGAAATATGGCCAATGATTCATCTCTGGGCGAAAACGATGAGGAGAGCGTTTGCTTGGATTTCACAAAGTCAGCAACCCGATCTTTGTCAAAAAGGGGGGGTTGTAGGTGGTGCAGCATTCCTGCCATCGAGATATGATACACCGTTTATGACAGATTCTTCGTGGCTGGAAAGTGCAGTCGCAGGTCTCAGATTCAAGGTGTGAAGCTTCAGTCACCGTTCAAGTTGGCGTTCAAGTTGGAAGCCACAATCGGGTTTGGTGCCACAGACGTGCCTTACCACTTTTGGCAGCATCACCTGACCTTTTGGCACGTGCCATTGGAAGATCGTCTGTGTTTTGGCTCGGAGCTACGAAGTTTCGACATTACTTTCTTCTGATGGTGGGGACGCGATATACCGTACCAGTCCCATGTCATTCAACCATAATATAGTAATCAGTAAGCAATCGTTTGACATTGTAATCATCGGCATACTATCGTAGATTACTCCGCCACGGCATAGTACCATCATGGACCAGTGCAATATCATCAGTGCTGGCGTCGCGTCGGGGAATGGGAGTCCACTGCAGTAGCGAGGGGGTGGTACTCCATGACCTTGCCACGAAGTTGAACTCACAATTGTTGCGAGCTCGCTAATGACCAAACAGGCGCCTGTTGTTGTTACGGATCTTCCGACACCTCTACGCACTTGCGACAGGGCTCGGGGGACAGCAAATTCAAGGATTGATGTGAAAGCGGTCGTATACCGTGACAACGACGATGTTGATGCATTGTTGATGGCGTCGTGTTTCTCTCTCGGGAAGTCGCCCTTGTCCATATGTTGATTGTGTAGAGCCCATGGTAGTAGGACATCGTAATTTTGCCTTGAGCCCCATCTTGTCATATGGGATTGCAATACAGTTGCGCCAAGTCCTCGGTCGTGGTTCTCGGTCCCGACATGGAGCCCTTTTCAATTGATCGCTCCTCCAAGCTGTCCCGAACAAACCCAATCCAGTATGATCGACGTTGACCATCTCAACCGGCGTATTGGCGCCCCTGTATTGACTTTCTGCCTCTTGCTCGAATCACCGACCAAACTATAAGTTCATTCCATTTAAAATCAACATCTACCATACCTTCTGTACAATTCTCGTGTCGCCATCCTAGTCAGAAAACCTGGATGGACCTGGTAGAACGTCATTGTCGTGGCCCCTAAACACCGGAGCGGGACTCCCCGATTCGGGATCCCTCGAATATCTGGAGTTCGACGTACACTGACCTCGACCTGTCTCGTCATTAATGAGCTCGTATTCCGGCATGACACCCAGAAGAGAGCTTTGAGGATGACTCACTAATAGTCGGTCTTGGTCTTCAGTGAGAAATCCAACCTTTCCTGTTCATAGCCATAGCTCGACTCACAGACGCGATCCCAGAGCCCCCACTTCTTCGTTCTTGACTTTCGATCCCCTGATCCACGGAACTCGTACGAGTAGGATCTCCCAGTGATAAGACGGACTCGGAGCAGTGTCGAAGGTCCGCGTGCAGGGGTCTGGTTGATTCCGGGTCAAGCCATGAGCAATCATAACGCACGAAAATCAACAACGAAGACAGAACTCCTCGTTGGCCCCCGCTGGGGAAGCGGAATAAATCGTCGCTGAAAATTCCGTAGGCCACCGAGAAGAAGCATCGAGTCCTCTCGATGAACCTACAAGGATACATCAGGCCGCGGGTGGAAAAGAAACCTACAGACCAAGTCGAAATTTGCATCCCCCCAGGTGTGTCATGCCATCTTCTCTTGATCCGCCTGACGATGTTTACTATCTCCGTAGATAACTTCAGCCGGAGATTTTAACAAACGAATGACTGGATTACTTACTGGTATGTGCTTGAGGCACATCCCTGCGTGACGATTCCGCTCAAGGGGGAATTGATATGGTGGATGCCCAAGGAAGGGCCCCGGTATTGGTTTTTTCCACTTGCTTCAAAACTTTAGCTCCCGTGACGACGTGATGCCCTCACCCCTTTTCCTCGAACTCGACGTTACTCAATAACGTTTAAGACTCGTTCACTTAGCATGTGATCACGAGGATCCACGCGAAAATTTCGTGTATCCAAGTCACGCTCTCTACGCGAGTCGCCTCCAATCTCTCTTTCAGACCGGTTGTTCTCAGACATCTACTTCCAGTCTTCCACTGATCGTTATTCACCCTTGGCCCCTTGCCTTGGTGCTGTGTTCGCGCGAGTCTTGGGCTCAATCCCGTAAACCGTGGCTAAGTCGGAACGGGGATATTTTTATTACTATGTGTGTGTGTATAATGTACGTTATCAGCCCTTTCAATCTGGATCAGTCGCACCGCTGAATGCTTTCCTGGGCGTTACACCTGCGCTCTCGAACTTCTTCCCGCCAACTCCTAGGTATCCATTCGCCGAACCAGTCGTTGACTCCTCAGGTGCTTCGGCGAGTTCCACCAGTGCCGTCTGTCATTTTCAATTTTCCGGCCCCCATCCTGACCCTGAGTAGGCACAATACACACCGTAGCAAATAGTGGGGAGGACCGACCACCGATCCCCCAGCGAATAGTACAAGGCGACGATCAAAATACAAACTACATATCTCACTCCACGGTCTCAGATGCTCTGCTCTCACCTCCCTCACCTCCCTGCGACCCGGCAATTTCTGCAGGGAACTCGTCGAGCTTCCATCACCAGTCCTTTGTCCTCCCACATACTACGACGGGTGGTATGAGTTGTACGTTCATTAAATAGACATTTATGCTTACTATTCTTGACAGCCAAGGACATTGCAATCATGGGGAGTTGGCAGGTGGAATTTGCTCAGAATACAGGTCGTTAGGCTACAGTCCACCTGAAGAGAATTCAGCTATCGTCAAAGCGGTATTTGGGGGAAGGGGCGCACTAAGTCTCTCCTGGTCCTCTCGAGGTGAGAACAGCTGCATTCAGCGTAAGAAACGATGTGGTAACACATATTGAGAGTGGAGGATAGACGTAGTTGGAACAAGTGTTGCCTGCAGTCTACACTGGAGGACTGTTTCCTAAAGTACCTCGAGACTTGAGTCTCCGTCCATAGCCCAGAACGCTGGGACGAAATACAAATTACGAATTTGAGCTACGAGGAACGGGAGTTGGGCTTCACGGAAGCAAAATTTGATGCCTCGCCCTGGGGTAACTGGATGGATCCCGGGTCTGCGTGTCTAATGATGTCAGTCGGCACTGCCCAAGGTTCGAAAATTCTCTTGAAGTTGCTAGTCATTGTTCAGGCCGTACCATCTCATCCATTATGCCGAGGGGATGAACAAAGGAATTACTCACTTGCCGCTCATCAACCCGAAGTAACCCCTGATAGGGAGGCAGTGTACCTCCGAGTCGAACCAGTTGCGCGAGGATCTTTTGCCGAATCACGATTCTCTGTTTACTACACCCCCCAATTTGCATCTTCTGTGCAATACTACTTGCGTTCGGAGTGATTAGTATCTATTTGATTGAGTCTCTCAGCCATCAATGAAATCAACATTGTTCGATTGTCTTCCCGTAGATACAGGTACATTTACTGCAATTAGGTTCAATACTGTGGCACTACGACCGCGATATTCGGAAGTCAGGACCGAGGTACAGTCCTCTTGATTCTCGTTCCGAGTCCTCAAAAACAGAAATCGGCCCTCGGTGGACATGGGCGGGTCTGTGCAGGTCTGTGCAAGGTCTAAGGTTGATCGACGCTGACATGATGTTTTCACGTGACACAATCAAATAGCCCGATTCCCTTCGGGGATGGGCGCCGCTCGCACAGTCAGTTGAATGCATACAACAATATTCTGTGGTGGTAGATACAAAGCCCACCTACTTGCTGAGGTCAACTCTCTAACGCGACAAGCAATGATTACCTCCATTCTACCGAAGGCGATAGTGCCGCGCCCGTTTGGGTGCGACGGTGTCAACTTCGAAGGAGGGGGCATCGTTCGGTCCTATCCTTTCCAATTTCCCAAATCACGGCGTTCCCATGAACCAACGGTGAACCCATAATCGGTGTGCCTATGTATAGTTGGGGGGAGAAGATCTAAGAGGAGCAACAGGGTACTGCGGGAGAAAAGAGGTTTCAGANGNANNANGNNTTNNNNTNNGGTTTCCGTTACTCGTCAGATGCCTTTGCTTTCTGCCTTTAGCTAGGCAGTTACGTCCAGATTTGCTACTCTGAAGAAGTCCCATATTGGCATTCCATAATGATAGTACCACAAACCAAAGGCGGCACCTCCCAAGTGCGCCCAATGGTCGAACATTCTACACGAGGTCATCAGTCCCACGAAGAAGCCCGTGCCAAAAAAAAGAAATCTTCACCTCCAACCTCGCAAAACGCCTAGGACATCGATTGCCACCAGGCCGCTGACCCCCCAAGAAATTGGAATGGGGAACGTTGGTGGGACTCAAACAAGGCTATTTCCGTGTCAGGAAATGCACATTGCAGTCAACGTGACTGTAGCATAGATAGCGCCAGAAGCACCAAGGGAGGGAAGAATACTGGAACGGTGGCGAAGCGACTTGTGACGCAGTTCGGACTGCATTTGTTGAAGTTTTGTCAAGTATCAATTTAGAAACCATTTGCGGGAATCTGAATCGGGCAGCTACGACATGAGATACCAGGCCAGAGAAGAGCCCGGCTGAAGGAGCGTTAACGAACTGATCTATGAAAGAAAAGCTAGCAAACCTGAAACGAAAAATGCCAAAAAGTGCCACTTGACAGCAGGTTCTCGCAGACCGGTGGGGCTTTGACCCTGTTCCTTTGTCATCCACTGGGAGGCGGCAGATCCTAACAGCGGGTTAAGAATTGAGCTCGTGATAGTATGAGAACACCGAACCGAAGCTGGCTAGAGCCATGGAATTGAATACCCAATGCAACAGTGACTGGTGACTAGAATGAGAAGCATGGGTTCGTATTCCGTAAGTAGACTGGGAAATGCTCAAACCTGAAGGTACTGGTGAGAAGAGTATATGATAACCCTGAAAGAGGATTATGGGTGAAGCTTCGCATCATAACGGGCTTGAGACGAGGGAATTGCCAGGTGAGCCATATAAGACCATTCAGGGCTCCTATCGTCCAACATATTCTCCGCCCCTCCGTGGTATCTAGAATAGGTTGGGCAACCTGAACATATGCCCATACTGCGATGCTTTTGATGGTATGTGGCCACTCTTCGACAACCTCCTTGATGGTGTTGAGGCCTGATTGCAAACGCTGTTCATGAGTTGCAGACGATGATCAGCAAGAAGACACTATAGCCTGACCTTTCCTAGATCATAGTAGCGAGCTCGTCTCATCTCTTCACTGGTTGGGGGACGAACTTTGAACAAGAGATTGCCAGATTCACAGAGTCTCTTAGTCCAATATGCGGTATCATTGTTTGTTTGCTTTGCAGCAAGGGAATACACCACAAACGACCCAAATAGAAAGAACTGAAAGAACGATGTCAACGAAGAGAGAGCAAAACATGATTTCCGACAAACAGAAAAACTTACAGCAATTTGGTTCCTGATTGAAGGGTGTTTTACTTCCTCACTGAACGACTTAATGGTATTCGCTCTGGCGACCGCTCCTCTGAATGATGGGTAATCTGGAGATGCTCCGGGAGTTCGAGGTTCAGGTATTCGCGGAAAACGGAGTTGATGTGAGAAAGAGAACCAGCGAGACTGATTACGAGGTAAGGAGCGTAGCCCAAGAAGATGTCGAGTTGGGAATAACGAAGGCATACTGTCCTGGTCCTTACACGCCTACTTCCTCCACGCGGTCGCGTCTGCTCCAAGTCTGCTCTGCCGAAAACCACAGGCTCGTGGAAGTATCTCACGTGATGTATCTCACATGATTTGCTGCTATTTTGAAAGTCAAATCCAGACCCGCGGTCCGGGTAAGTTCGGTGTTTTTTCAGAGGATGGTCTGGTCTTGCACAGACCGATCTCATGGTTTACGGTCGGAAACATTCAAAGTAACAAAACAAGGACAAGAATCAGCTATCAAGGTGATGTTCCATTGCATCAACCGTAACATCGCATGCTTACACGAACTCCATAGATGTTCTATTACCTATCCTTTCTTCGACCTCCCCCTCGTACCGTCGAAATTGGGACACCTATTAGTATAACCCCACAAATTGGCAACGATCTTCGAACCGAGTTGTTTGAGCACCCTCAAGATATTTTTTTCTCCTGGTCACTCGAGTCGCCGATCAAAACTCTCAACGCGGACAACAGCCCAGTGACCCTCACCCTCCTCACACCGCGGAAACTGACACGATGGAGACATCTCAATGCTTACAAACAGATTTCTATTCCCTCGCCCCCGAACATCAGAAACGGGCAGAAGTACAGGCTCATCCTGACTGCTAGCGAAGGAGGATCAGCTGTCATCAATCTAGTAGGAAACCCGTGTGGCGTATCCCCATTCCCAGTCATTTCGATGCCCATAACGTTCACTTCTCCTTCACAACACGCTCTCACTTCGGGGAAGCAGGAGCAAGTGGAGCGAATTTACGTGATTTCTACGCCTATCGGCAACGAGATTCCTCTCATTGTGAGGGAACGGACCTCGTTCGATCTCGACAAGGTGCCTACCGCATGATACTCCTATCTCGTCTTCGTATCTCATTGCCTGATCTGCTCTAGAAAGTTTGGGATAGCGGAATTGGCCTGAGTTCGTGGATTGTCTCCCTGTTGACACCCAAAGAAGGACAGGAGGAGCTCCCTATCTGTGCCCAGCTTCGAGAAGTATTATTTCTCAATCCGTCTGTCAATATCGTTGAGTTGGGTGCGTTGATTTCCATCACAATCACGGCATTACAACTTTGCTATTTCAGGTGCTGGTACCGGTATCGTATCCCTGACGCTCGGAGCACTCCGCTTCGCTCAGCTCGGTGCTACGTGTGGTGGTTGTATTCTCACTTCTGATCTAGGTGCGCTATGTTCTCTCTCAATACACCACTCCCCTAACCGGGCTGAGCTTCTGCCAGCTTCGGCGATGCCATTGCTCGAAGACAACATTGCGCTGAATGAACGGCACTTTCCTTCGCAAAGGGCCCGGCCACATGCTGTCGTTCTCGATTGGGACGATGAACAGTTACCATCGGATGTTCTCGATGTTCATGATGGATTCGATGTAGTCGTGTAAGTCGCTCTATCTTTATACTCTGTAACCACATGTAAACCCCGCTGGATGGCGCAGGATGGCAGACGTAACTTACAACACCGAGTCCTTTCCGTCTCTGGTTCGAACCCTCAAAGATGTGATGGAAGTCGGCGAACCTTCACCCAGTAATCGCCCCCAGTTTCTTCTCATGGGATACAAAGAACGACACCCGGATGAGAGGACCCTTTGGCAGATGACACATGCTATTGGATTGAATCTCGAACGTGTTGGGCAAAGAGTTGGACACGGGGGTGCTCCCGTAGAAATCTGGTCATGTCGAAGAAGATAAAGGTCATCGAGCGAGTGAGTCGAGTTGGTGTGGTTTGCTTGGCACATAGGAAGGACACTAACTACTTGTAAGGTCCGTTGGATTACACTACATTTAATGTAGCGTTAATGGGCCGACCATGGGGCCACGCTTGTGCGGGCCTCCCAGGAAACTCTGTGATTCTGTGATCTGCTTGAAATGTCACTTTGTATCCCCCTACCGAGTTATTTTAGATACTCTCGAACAGGCGGTGATCTAGTATGGTCTGGGCAAGATTTGGTGCGAGATGAGAAGTTTTCCTTAATACCTTGCTCTGATTGGACACTCAGAGGAGTTTGGGATTGGGCAAGCGGTCGGCATTTGCAGAAACTTCGGTTATTCTACAACTTTCCTTTGCAAATCGATATCACATAATCGACTTTCGCTTGCTTCTCCTTCGCCGACTCCACTACAGCCCGTTCAGTGCGTGTTCGCATTCGAACATCATCTCTTCGCTCTTTTGGTATTCCGTTGCCATTTTGAGAGATGTCTGTACAACGCTTGGTCGTTGCAAAAACTCTGAGACGCGTTAGGTACGGTCCGGAAGTGCACATTCGCCAGAGATGAACTTCAGACTGCGATTCCGTGGGGGACGATCAGTGAGGTTTCGTAAAATCCCATTCTGAACCTTGGTATGTACCCAACTTGGAATTTCAAAGTAATAGACCGATTATCCAGGACTCCAGGGTAGTGCGCATGTCAGGTTGTCATCTGAGTGGTATAAATGACCTTGGGAGGGAGTCCTTAACGCAGCACCTTCAAGCCTCGAGTCCATCGCATCCTCCCCTATGTGTTACAACATTCGAGCACTCACCGAGTTCTCTTGCAAACATCTTTTCCCTCAACGTCCCCGTCAATATGTGAGTATGCTATCATCTTGCTTCGAGACAAGCTCAAAGCGAACTCACGACGTAGCTCGATTGCAAACAACCGAATTGCATCTTAAGCGACTATCACCTTCCCATCCCCCACAGCTGCGAGGCCAATGGTTGTCAAAGCATGTAGGTACGATGTACATGCAGCAGTAACACAACGCTAATACTTGACGGACTTCTGGGGAAGATTATATCCCGACCAAAGGTTGATCATGGAGACAGTGCGAAGGCAGTGCAGGAACTGCGACCCCCTATAGGATGGTGAAACTCCAAGTCGACGAGGGGACGAATGGCGACAATGGCAGAATAGCAGAATCTTTGTGGAACTCAGTGGTTTGGTTTCGGAAGACTCCTCCAGATATCGTCTTTTGCTCTGATTGAACCTGTATGTCCAAGGCTTGATGATGTATACGAATATCTTTGTGTTCCTTTGTGTTCCTTTGTGTTTGGTGCGAAAGATTATATTGGTCAGATCTACCAGAGGACGCTGGCACGATCCCTCTTGTGGGTAGCATTTGTGGTCATGCCCGCCTGGTCGATAGGTGCTTGGTGGGCGTGTCGCTACGGAAGCAACAGTGTTGTCGCCTGTTGCGAAGACCAATACATTCAACTTGGTCGCCATCTGGATAAGACTTACGGATGACTTACCTGCTCCCTTGACGCATCGTGCTACAAAGCCAAGACCTTTTTTTCGTAGAATCGACAGCCTCATGACTTCCCACACGTAGAGAAACGTACTGCAGTTGATCCATCCAGTCAATCGCTCTTTCGCACTTCGAGTCGGATTCGAGACCACAGCGTCATATATTGAGACCGACTTGACGGTAGGCATTTAGAAGGAAACTTTGAACACAGAGGGAGAAGGCTATTATGATGATTAACAGCCGTTGGAAACTTACCAAGAGTCGTGCACTGTAGTCGTGCGCTGTAGGTGGTGTTGGTGCAAAATTGGGTGGGCCAAGGTGGCGCCGCGTCAAACCTGGTCGCTGGAGCAAATACTGGTATTGAGTGGAAAGTGTTGAGATCGTCGATGTCTGAGCCATCCATCTTTAAATGTGTGTTGCTGATATTGTATGCTGTAATGACCGTAGGTAAGTAAGGGATGATGGCGTAGTACTCGTAATTGAAAGCCTGTGGTGTGTACGGGCTTACAAAGGCCCGAGAGGTGGCATTGTGTTGCTGCTCCTCTGAGAACGTCGCCGACCACTTCTTGAACTGCACCTCTGTTTTTGCGTCCTCGTCCTCGCTGCTCACCTCCCTCACGGGTGTGCTACTTTGCGAGGCGGTTTTCCCGAAGAGGTCTCGTTTATCAGTGTGGCCAATATCCCAACGTCGGGCATCACAATCACTTCAACCTGGAATCCCATTAGCCTACTGCAAGGCGGGAATCCTCAATTCGAGCCATGAAAAGATGTTCTCCTCAGCCCACCCGCCGCCAATCATGTCTCCAACGAGACATCTTTGGCTTCGAGGGTTTCAATTGAGCCATCTTCTTCGAGTCGGTGACGGAGGCCATCGTCTCGCCGTTTTAGCGGGATCCTCGGTGTACCAAGAGCGCGTTATGTTTCCTCGGAATGGGAGAAATTGCTGGCAAAATGTGAGTCACTACGAATCGGTGAACGAGTTCGTACGCGTTGATTGGACCCATTCCTCCTGCCGACAATATAGAAAACCTGTATCGGAATATGTCCTACCTCCTCTTGAGGTTGACAAAGCTTATTCGATGGTCCATGATCTACATAATAAGTGACATGGCTGCCTTACCCCTCCAAACTTATTGGTGGCCTCTCTCGCTCATCATCACAGTTGGTATGGTCGAGCATTCCACTCGAAACGGATAGGGCAGATATCCAATTATGAATGTTGTGGTTCGTAGACACTGCTACGTTTGACCCAGGTAGACAGCCCTTCTGACTTCACCATGTATTCCGCCATGGCAGACTCACCAAGTATTATCACCTTGATACCTTCCGCTCAGCGATGACTCATACACGTCAAGTGTCTGGACGTACATGCCCAACGACTGCTTCGTGTATTCGGTCGATTCTGTTAAGTGCCCGAGGACCAACGAGGTGTCCATTACGTTGACGACTCCTACATTGCACGCGCCGACATCGAGTGGATGCTGCCCAGCGGCACATATTTTTCTTGAAATGTCCCGTTGGCAATGCACCACTACGCAGAAATCAGTATAACGCAATTGAGCAATATGTGAAGCGCAGGGTAGGCAAACAATGAATATCTTGACATTCTCTTCGACAAGGAGTCAAAGAATTCATTTGTTCCCCAAGGAAGATGCCTTATTTTCGTAGTTGCGTCTTCCTGAAGTCTGCGCACCATCTGAACCTCTACGAGACTCTCAATATGCGCAGTTGGTTACCAAGACTCTGAAATAGGTTTGTGAAAGAGCGAGTTTTGTTGTCAACGTCGAAGTGGCCCGAAAGTGTCCAATGGTAGAACAGGGGCTTGCAACCGAAGTGACCGAACGCCTCAAGTTGGTTCAACATCTCCCCACCGGTATACACTGTACAGTACCTGATCCAGTGCCACCAACCTTCGTTTTCATTCGTCTGAACCCAATAACGTCGCTCAGAATCTAGGTGCTGTACTATCATCTACACAATCTCATAGGCATTCGAGTTTCCTCCCCCTTTCGATGAGCACCCGCCAGCACTTGACCCACGCCTCGTAGAAGAATCCGCAACATCCAGTAGCCTTCAAAACTCCAGTTTCGTCGGCCAACTTGCAGGGGTTATACCGTCTGGAAACCCCCTGCAGTGTCCATCGGATCCTTACAGTTCTGCCGTCCCCCGCCTTCTCCTCCAAACTTCCACGCCCCGTGGACACTGTCCGCAGATGCCATCAGAACAAGGGAGGCACCTGTTCACGACTGTTCCACATATTTATTTAGGTCTCCCATCCTCATTCAGAATGCATACTCACCTCGCCGACATTGGACCTCGCCCGGCTGAAAGGGATGGCAACCCACATGCCAGAGAGCTGGGGAACGTCCATGAGTTGGCATTTAATATATGTGAGCACATCCTTCGTTCTCATATCGTTTTTCATCTGGGCGAGCATCTTGTTTCCTCCGTGGGCTGGAAGTGTCGTCTACATATCCGAATAATCACCCAAACTTGATCATCGATATTTCAACTATCAGACTGTCCGCAGAGACCGACCAACGACATGGCCAACGTCGCCCTGAAGAGCGTTGGGATCGCTTTGTCAACATATCCTTCATGGGTAAGACCAACTGTTGCCCGCCAAACTGCCGGAGAGCTCTGAACCGATCGCCCCTCTCTCCGAGTCCCAATCCTGATACCTACCCCAAACCACCACCTGTAGATCATGCGGTCTGGCGCGATGCCTAATATCCGGTTTTGGCTCTCATTAATCCCACGACAGGCCTGTATATCTGCCCAATCCCGCAGAGATTAGTCAGTGTCCTACCCTTCTATCAGAAAAACCGAACCTTCTCGGTGTACTAGGTGGAAGATGTGCCCCGAAGTTTGGCGTTATTCATGGTTCTGGGTAGTTCAAATTGGAGGTGCGACAAAGTTTGCCAGAATGCTACCGCTAACACGCTCTTTCTCGGCCCACCAGACTCAATTCTGAGCGGTCTACAATTGAAGACAGGAGGAAAGAAAGCGCAAGCAATCCCGGTTGTTCGTATCCACAGTGTATTCTTGAAATCCGGACTCGGATATGGGAAGATGACTCGGGACTCTGTAGGTTGTTAGCAGAAGCCTCAGATTCCCTTTCTCCTTTTGGTGACGGGTCACAATGATTGCATAGTGGAGTACGGAACCACCGAGGTATTCTTGTAGTTCCTAAATCGGATCGATGCTTCTCACCCTGGGTTCTGAGAAAGTGGAGTGAGACGTTTTGCGTGTTTTCCGACAAGAAATTCCGTTGATCCAGATTATCGATGGCGACTGGCCCATTCAAGAAATGACTTTATCGGCAGCACCATTGGGCCATTGCTTGGTGTCTGTACAGGATACCTTGTAAACATACCTTGAGTAGTCTTTTACGAATTGTCATTCTCCGTTATCTTTCAAGAAGCACCGTCACAAGGTTCGCGTACCTGACTCAGAGTCGAGTCAGTCGACGCGGCGGGATGTGTGCCACTGGGCCGAGGTGTGGCACTGATGTTGTGGCAGAGGCGGCGACCTGAGCGCCACATTTGGGATAGCATCCAGAGGCATCTTGACCTCGTTCTTAATTTATGAGCCGAGGATGTTGGCGGGATCGTCAAATGTCGTGTTTGTATCAGCGTTGTGTTGAACGATATCCATTGTGTGCGCCCTTGTCAAGCTTGTCAAGGGCGGCCCCGCACAGCCCATTTATTCTTTCATTCTCATTCTTTACACCCTCCTCACTCTTTTGGTCGTGACCCCACATTCCTTACCCCCCGTCGTGACTCTCGAACGGCACCCGAAAAGATAACCCGCGTCCCGAATTGGTTCACCGACCTCTTTTCTCGTCTTGTGCCCATTCGTGTGGCACGTTGGCCGCAGTGTGAGTGGGTACAGTAGACCACGAGACGTCCTGACGTTCACGCAACACAATCCGTGCCCGAGCTTTCAGAAGAATGTGGGCAATGACGTTGATGAAGTTTCAATCGACGTTGATCGCTCTCCTCGCGATAACGTCGATTGTTCTATCTTTACCCCTCGACCCCACTTCTCCTCATCCTAGCACGTCTTCCTGGACAGTTGATCTCACTTATCGTTCAAGAAGACATCGTAACGCATCGGAATGGGAAGAATGGGCCAGGAAGGAAAGGCATACCTTGCTCCACAAGTATGGTAAGCAGCTCAGGAAAAGAGGGAATGGTATAAACCTGTACGTTTCAGAACGTGGTTATGCTTTGTGAATGTCTCTTTCTCGTACTCATATCTTGCTTCGTAGATTGACCAATCAGAATGCGGATTCGAGGTATGCCCTTATGCCAATATGTATTTTATCTGGACTTGAAAATTTCAAACAGTTACTTTGGCTCGATTGTTGTGGGGACACCTCCCGTCTCCTACAACGTCATTCTAGACACTGGTTCTTCGCAAGTACTATCTATCTCATTGTCCCAGTTCACTCAGATAATGTGTGCTACGTACAGGGACTTGTGGCTGGCTTCGAAGGAAACAGGAAGCGAGATTCCTCCTGAAATCCCGGCCTTTGATCCTTCAGGTTCTACTTTCCCCTGTCGTCTGCTAGATTCGTCTCTGATCCAATAATGTTTGTTCAGAGTCATTAACATACGAAGCTATGAATACGTCTTTTTCAATAAAGTATGGCTCCGGATCCGTTGCAGGGACACTCGGAAGGGATCTGGTCCAATTTGCTGGGTTTGAGGTACCTAATCAAGTCCTTGGTGCGTCCACACTACCTCTCGGTTCAAGGCATCTGCCAATGTCCTTCAACTACTAGGTGTCGTCTCTGAGGCCAGCGATGGGATGCTCAGTGCACCCGTTTCCGGTCTCATGGGACTGGCTTTCGAGAACATTGCAACCTCAGGTGCTACGCCCATGTGGCAAACTCTAGCACAAACTCCTGGGATACTTGATGAGCCCCTGATGTCATTTCAACTCACTCGTTATGTCGACGACCATACCGTTCGTAGCTCTGAACCTGGGGGTACATTCACTATTGGTTCATTGAATCAAAGCCTGTATTCTGGTGAAATCGATTACCAACCTGTGCCGGACGCGTTAGTTGGTTATTGGACGATCGAACTGTCTTGTATGTCTCTTCTTAGTCGTCTTAATCACTTTGTTGACCTTGTTCCGAAGCTTTGACCTCTCAGTCTTCGCTCGTTCCCTTCCCTTCGCAGCCCAAACAGTATGCAGCGATTGACACAGGAACCACTTTAGTCGGCGGACCACCATCCATTATTCAGGAACTGTACGCTAGAATTCCTGGAAGTCAACCAGGCACAGGCAACTACGACGGCTTTTACACCTATCGTAAGGCTCTACTACTCTCATGAATCGTGCCTGGCTCATTTTTGTTCAGCTTGCTCGACCTCGGTCAACATCACGATGAGTTTTGGAAGCAGTGATATACAATGGCCAATCTCGCCTGCAGACTTCAAGCTTGCAGAACTCAGTGATGCCACTTGTTTGGGTGCGTTTTTCGAGTACAATTCCCCAACTTTGGCTCCAAGTTGGATTGTGGGTGATACATTCCTGGTCAGTAAGATCCACTCTTTATTGATAATGTGATGTTTTCAACTCGTGTGTACTCCAGAAAAATGTGTACTCGGTGTTTCGGCTGGCACCGAACCCTTCTGTGGGCTTTGCACGTCTTTCGACCCATGCCGTCGCTATGAATGCGGCTAGCGGGCCACTTCCTACTCCAACCTTCGTGTCAACCGCGCAGATTGCAACAGCCAGTGACCTGGGCTCGAGACGCTCGCGAAGCGATGGATTGGAGAACAAGTCGATTCCTCGGATTCGACTTTTCATTGGGGCTTGCCTTGCGCTCGCCTATCTTTTCTAGAACCGCTCATATCCTTTGATTGTCCTTTTCAGGATGTACATACCAAAGATGAGGGATTTCTTTTTGAGGCCACCATCTTTCCCACATGCTTCATTTACCCCAAGTTTCCAAGAGACGGACCGTAGATACATTCATTTGTAGAATACCACGATCATTCAACTAACCTTCATCCTACAATTTGTGGAGTATCATGGTCAGTCCGTCTGAGATTTGGTGGAGACAACGCGGCTTCGGTGGATTATAGGTTGTGAGAACTTCCTTCCAGACCATCGTCACAATTCGGGGGCTTAATACGTTCTTCCTTGTCGGCCGGATGCCGCAAGGATGCGTCACCGCGACGATGGCGGGCAGACTACCTTACAATAAGATGATTATACATGCTCCTAACTCGATACAACTTGTCTGTTTCCCCGACTGGTCCATATATGCTTCAGCTAGTTTACCTCGCTCTCTTGTTACTTGTGGTATACGTGTTATGGGAGTGGTTTACCAGGGCCTCCAAAGGATTACCTCCGGGTCCGCCCTCCCTTCCAATCCTAGGGCATCTATTGGTCATGCCAATGAAAAACCAAGCTGATGTATTGTTTCAATGGTCGAAACGTTACGGTGCGTGATGAGCGTGTATATTTTCTGCATTGACGATTCACTCAAGATAAATCCGATAGGAGATGTGGTCTATGTTGAAACCATGGGTCAATCAATCGTCGTACTTGGGAGCGACCAAGCTGCCTCCGATTTGCTCGAGAAAAGAAGTGCAATTTACAGTGATAGACCTCGGATTCTAACATTTGAGTTGTGAGCTGTATCCCCTTGAGGTGCATTCGTGTTGTTTCAATGGCTGTCCGCGGATAGAATAGGATGGGGAAAGCTATTAGGTTTCCTTCCTTATGGTCCCGAGTTTCTTGCCACCAGGAAATTGTTTCAGCAGCAGTTATCAAAAGCTCAATGCGTAGCATATCAGGATATGCAACTTCAGCAGGCCTACATATTCTTATACTACTTGATCAAGAAGCCCCAGGATTTCCGATCGCATCTTACCAGGTGAAGTTCAATACTCTACCTGAATGCCTGATTCATAATCGATACTTTTCTCCAGATTTGTAGCTACAGTCACTGCAGAAATTGCATATGGGCACCACGTTTCCAGTGCTGACGACGCATATCCGAAGATGTCAGAACGTGTCATCGATATCCTCATCGGTGCTGGTATTCCTGGTTTCAATTCCGTGGATATGTTTCCCATACGTGAGCGAGAATGCTTGTCTTATAGCCAACTCTCATCGTCATCAACGACCTAGTTATGCATTTGCCGGAATGGTTCCCTGGAGCTTGGTTGATCCGTTACGGAAACAGTGGGGTCGTTCAGTGACAACGACAACTTTCCCACTCATATTTATTTTGTTACAGAAGTGCGGCCCGAACAAGAGGAATTACAACGTGAAGCCTTTGGTCAAGTTCAAACCGACATGGCGAGTACAAATTCGTTGTATCCTCATCGCGAAATTCCTCAGTGTTGGTTCTAGGCCGCGGGGACGGCAAGACCGTCATTCTTATCGAATCATCTCGAAGAATATGCAACCAATGGCATAGACGACGAGAAACACCTTGAACGACTCTCGCTCGCTGCGTATCATATGCATGGTGGTAGGTTCCCCCAAATTTCTTTTGGACTGCCGCGGTGACTTTTCACTGACTCTCACTCTAGTTGGATTTGAAACGGTTCGTTCAAATGTCCTCAGTAGATTCTTGTGACGTTGAAGCCATCACGTCTCAGACATGGTCGACAATTGAAAGCTTCATATTCCACGTCATGCTTCACCCAGAAGTTCAAAAGAAGTGTCATGAAGAGATCGATAGAGTCTTGGGAGATGACAAATTACCCGACTTCAAGGATCGCGAGACATTGACATACCTTGAATGCGTGGTTCAAGAATCAGCCAGGTGAGCTTCATCGGACTTCTGGTACCCACAACTTTAGCTCTGATTTCAACCAACTCAAAGGTGGCATACTGTGATTCCCCTAGGTGATATTCGACAAATGTCTCGATGTTCCTTGACGTTCTAAACACCTGGATTTACAGGGGTACCCCATCGAGTTATGGAAGACGATATTTATCGAGGAATGTTGATCCCGAAAGGATCAATCGTCATTTCAAACATCCAGTTTGTTGCATGATCCTCAGAGAAAGACAGGATATCTGACATTTTGCTATTGTTCACAGGAGCATTACATACGATGAGAACGTTTACCATAGCGCTAAAACATTTCTCCCAGAACGATACCTGCCAAAACCGAAAGGCTACGGCGAACCTTTCCCAGATTGTAACTTCGGGTACGGACGCAGGTCGGTCTTTAATTCCATTGTTACCCAATTTTCTCGCTGAAAGGATTGACTTTCTTCAGGGTTTGCCCCGGGAGATATCTCGCAGATGCAAGCGTATGGATTGCTGCTGCGACTCTGCTCGCTGCTTTCGAGATTCATCCGGCCAAGGACAAGGCCGGAAATGACATCATTCCGCCTCTGGAATACGTCAACAACACGCTGACAAGGTATGCGGTACATTACTTCGTACGGCAGTATTAATATGTTTGGCTCCCTAGTCACCCGAAGACGTTCCAATGTGAATTCAGACTTCGCTCTGAGAAGATGCGATCGCTTATTGAAACTCTGAAATAACACTGACTTCACTTTGTGGAAGTACTAGCAGTGTTGTGTTGGTATCTGTAACCCATGTCCATAAGGTGGAATAGGACGAAACCGCTCACCTCTCAATCAGAAGGTTTGAAATTCACTCCTTTGGCTGCCGCCAGTGTGAACACCACGAATACCCCGCACGAAGCAGGACAAACCTTCACAAGAACGACTGTGCCTTCTTGTTCAAAGGAATCTTCCTAGATCTAATTCTGAATGGCATGCAGTTAGGGGTTATCTTCGCGTCCAAAGGAAACAAACGGAGATGATGAGCTTACCTCACGGGATCGGCTCACGAACGCGTCCTGTGTGGGTTCATGGAAGACCTAGATTCCGCATTCTTTCCTTCCTGTGGCGCGGACCTTTGTCGGTCGTAAAGGTCTTGGAAGGAGGACAAAGGTCGAGGTACAATAGAATCCTCGACAAAGGATCATGAGAGCTTGTTGATAGCGCGCACAGATTACCCTCGACGGCTGAGAGAAACTGGCGACGTTATCAGCAGCAAATGCGATAGGTTGTGACGTTCAATCTTGCGAATGAATCTGTAAGTCCTCACGTATTCCGAGGAAAGGGGTTTGATAAGCCACCCGTGCCATACTACAACCCATGACGAAGCTGGGTGCCAACACTCCTACGAGGAACAATCAGTGCTCCCACACAAATACACGTGATACGGACTCGAGAACAGCATACACACCTGTCACAGAAAAAGAGAAAACCAAATGAAGACGAAACTTCTTGCTGCGGAGGTGTAGATTACCACCATGAAACACCGGGAGCACAGTCTAGGACCACACCAGCGTGTTCAGGAATGGCGAAGTCGTCTCATGATATCTTATAACCGCGAAAAGGATGAGAGCTCGGGGAGGGCCCGATCAAACTCTGTTCTTGGAGCGCATCTAGAGTAGGGGTGTGGGGAGCCAGGGAGGAGAAGTGGCCATACTCAGGTCTCAGGTCCATAGTGGGGGAGGACGAGATGTCGCGCTCGGGATGGTGTCTTGATTGTTGCGTCAGAACGGGGTTGAGAAGGACCTACAAACAGCAAAAAGCTACTCCACATGTTTGTTTAGGGTTTTCGAGACTACAAACCATTGGGAATCTATCTCTCGGTGGTAAGAGGTTTGGTCGTCCTTGACAACACACATGCGATAGTCAAGGGGCCGAGTAAGGACGACTTGATATGTTCGCTCCTCAAGGATCAACTCAGTTGACCTGTCTTCCATGATAGCTGGTGCGATCTCGGCTCCGAGCCAATGCCCGTCAGCCCGTACAGAACCCTGGCAACACAGAGGATACTAAGACAAATCAGTATGGTGGGTCCAAAGGCGCCCTTTGCGACAGAATCTCAAGCAGAGGACCCTCAATGGCAGGGCCAGAATAGATACAGATAACGGAACATCAAGGGATCTCTCCACAGGGGAACTCTAAACGTGGCGGATGTCATGATGACCACCTCATTTACACTGCCAATTATTCCTTGATAGATTCTTGGAGGCAGTGGATCTTGCGCACAACCCACCCAAAAGCACTTTATACAGTAAGAACGATCCGCATAACGGGAAGTCAAGACAATCAGGGCTCACCCAGACAAAAATAATCTGCCAGAGATATCAACAAGGGCGCTAGAAGCCTTGAATTGTCGGGGGTTGATCAGGCACAGCTTGGAGTCATCACAAACGCATTTGGATCGGAGTGGGGGATACGGTGGGAACAAGCACAAAGGATGATTGTGTGTCACGAACGTGATACGAGGGACAATAGGCAAACGGGTGGACGTCATGATAATTCCGTCAAAATTGCGTTTTACGTGGGGATAGGAAGGGACAAGAGGGCGATTACGTCGCACAACATTCGCCCCTTGGAGAGACTGGGATACACAATTTGCCTTAACCGTTCAATCGGCATCCCAACAAAAGCTGACAAGATAAATTAGTTTCACCTATCCAGCCACCAGGGTGTGTTTGTTTGTCTGGGGACACAAATTTTGGCATTTGTTAGTGCGGAAGGCAGGTACGAGGGAAATAGGGTCGCGTAGATGCGCACCTCTATAGAAGACAGTATGTTGCTGCAGTCCATAGAGTTCGTCGAAGGATCGTTTGTGTGGGTTCGCTAGGTTTCGAACCCGAAGAAAGACAAACGACGGGCGGACCATGGTTGATATGGGACGGTGGAATATATTCTGGGGTTTCTCTGAGGATCTGTACTCTCCGTCAATCTAGAAAAGCAAATCCACTAGAGCATGCGAACATACCGCTGCCCCAGGCCATTGACATCAAAAGCTTCTTTCGGCCACCGATTCAACTTAGTGGAGTCACAAACGACATATCTGTCGATACCAAACCTCCGATTCTACATCCATCATCGGAGACCTACATTCAATGGGACTTGACTATTCGTCTGCCCGAAACATTTTCCCACACCACAATGTGATGATGTGACGGAACAATGGTTGAGATTTCTTCGGAGAGGAGGAACACCGAGGGACGCGGTGAGGACAATGAAATACAACGGCAACAAGATGGAAAGACCGTTTTGATCATGCGAAAATCATCGGGGGCCCAACGAAAGCTCGAATGATAGGGACAAGTGAGGACACCAGGAGCGAGCTTCTTTTTGTGGTTCTAGTCCTCGGACATGAAGAGGACGTCGGGAGTCGGGAACCTCGAGGCCCCCGAAGTCATCTCCAGTGGTGTTGGTCGTCACGGAAGTCACAAGCTGAATAAGTAATGAGGGTGTTGTCCAAAGAACATCCAAGGCATTCTCTTCCTCCATGCATCAACACGTAAAAAGGAGGGTGTTGAAATAATGATCGTGAGCATATTGAGGTCTTCCATCCTTTTGTTCATTATCGACACGCTTCCTTGCTGGATCGTACAGGTTTGATAACGCCTCAAACCTGGACGGACGTTTGTTAAAGAGAGTACCTGGTTCAGAAGCAAGCAATCGGATCAGGTACACCCCTTTCTGAGCCCTTTCTGTTCGATGGGTACAATAATAAGTTACGTTGAAAAATTCCCACAATCGGCCGAGCACGCACCTCGCAGGGAAGTCTCATCGAATCCATGCCGCAGGCAAAAGTTGATGGAAGTCTAAGGGGGGCGGGTGTATTCGCTTGCAAGCGTCCCATTTCCGAACATTTGAGACAGGCGTTTGCCGTCAAGTAAGGCCCGAGTGGCGAACTGACTCAGGCGCATACTTACAGATACTTACTCATGATACAATCCTGAGTTGGGACTGGGAAGCGAAAGTCGCGTCGTGGTGATCATGATCCCGCTGGGGTCCTTCCGGCGCACCCACGATTGTCTGCGCTGGTAGTCACTGGGACGGTTGTATCCTAGTGACATACCTCATGGATCAGGTATGGTACAGTTATGGGCGCGATATGACTTCATGGCTGGTGTTGATTGTATGGAGGCGAGATTCATTTGAGAATAAAATGAACGGCCTCTCATCTACCTCCGAGTCTATCTGGGTATGATGTGGACAAGAAAAATTATTCAGCGATAGGAGATGAAAACGAACATGAAGGGGCCTGGAAGAGAATACGAAACCTTCAATGAAGGGCTATCTGAGTCCAGAATGGAGCGCGTCATGATGGGATGTGGGACGCGAAATAATGTTGACAGACCTGAGTCGAACGTTTCCCCAACGTTTGTCAATTTACGATTGGTCGCTGGTGGATCAAATTCCCAAAGAGATTGATCAGCTCGAACCCCACATCCATTTGGACGAATGGTGAATATGATTTCAACGAAAGCTGCTTTCCCATTGGCTGAGCGCTGGGGCAGTGCGATGGTCCAGTTGCCTCGAGAGTCGGGCCAAATTGGGATGTTCCACGTCAAAAGCAACCAATTGGAAAACGAGTTGCGATGTTGAGATGCATCCCTGCGAGACTTCTTTGTAAAGATGAAGCGTGCATTTACTCTGTCCTCGGTCCTCTGTTTCAGAAGTGTAGCAAGGATGCCAATCTGAAGGGGAAACTGTCTTGAAACAAAGAGCCATCGGCGTAGCAATGGACGACAAGGGTCGAGTTGTAATTTATTTCCGGAAAGCGTCATGTCCAAGATGAGTCGAGCGTTACTCGGCGTTCCTTTGTTTCATCCCGATTTTTTTTTGTGTTTTGTTGTCACGAATTGGAAGACGCCGGATGACCGGTTGTCCGGGCCCTTTGAAGGCTATTTTTCTTCCGTCAGCGATCGCCGATACTGCCGCTGGCTGGATGCAATTGGTTGCGTCGGAGGCACCGTTGCCACACATCTCACTTTGGTAAAGACATTGCCATATCTAGAAATTCGGAATCATTTTTCTTGCCTCGAGGTGGTCCCGCCACTCATCCAACGATGCATGAGGCATCGATAATCGTTTTTCATCGTTGGCACAATGATTGGCCATAACGCGNATGTCAAAATTTTATGAGTATTGTAACCGCCGAGAGGGGCTGGCTCTCGTGCGTCAAGGGACGAGATGGTACGATTTTTCTCTAAACAAGGATACAGTGAAGGGGCGGTCATCGTGCCAACGACTGCATTGAGTTGAGAGATGGTATGGTCCCTGGAATTGAATTCGTGATATGATTAGACCGTCAATAGGAGAAACGACTGAGAAATGTCGGTGGCGTGTGCTGCAGAATGAGAACCGACGCAGACAGAGAGGGAGAAGGTGAGAATGGTCTCGATTGGAGCGGACACGGAAGGAGCCAATCATGATATGGAATGGTGCCAGACCTTGTGGGGATAGAAGCTATAACTGGGTCGGACCGGACACACGTATGCGGAGGAGGATATTTGATTGTGGCGGCGGGGTGCTGAAGATTGGCTCTAACTTGGGGCGGAATAGTACGTGTTATGCACTGAAAAACGACAGAAAATAGTGAAAAGCGGTTAGTAGAGGTTGCGATAAGACGTTGGTTGCTGGCCGTTGCGCTTTCCTGTGAGAGCACTTCGAGAGGCGCAATGCGGCGGTGGGAGGTTTGAAGGGGTTCCGACAAGTGCCGAGCTCTGTGACTTGGTAACTGGAAACCTCCGGTCACGTCGTTTGTGACGAGTGGCCAGGTATGAACCGGCGGAATGGGTCGACGTGGGATTGTGCGAGATCAAGATCTTTTCTCAAGAAAGG
The DNA here is from genome assembly GCA_027627245.1 of Meripilus lineatus. NCBI lineage: Eukaryota > Fungi > Basidiomycota > Agaricomycetes > Polyporales > Meripilaceae > Meripilus > Meripilus lineatus. Next base: position 17,904 of record JANAWD010000300.1, on the reverse strand, counting down.
CAAGCGAGGATGGGGAGAGGTTGTACGTAATAGGGCGCCAAATTGAGGATTGAGATGCAGCGAGATGCGATGTGTGGACACACAGTGTGAAATACGTCCACTCATCATGCCATATAATACTCCCTTCCTCTGCTTCATCTTCCCACCTCACCGCCCTCGTCCTCAGACGAAAACCCAACACATTCCAAGGCGACAGCTCTTTCCGTCATGTTCGCCCAGTATTCACCGCTCTTTACGTCTGGTTTACTCTCGGATTCGCCATCCACTTCGAGGACGCCATCACCCACCCTCTCATCACACAAGCGCAATCGTGAGAGCTTGCCACTTACAGTCAGCACCCAATCAATTAGTTTCTCTGATATCTTCGACTCCGCACGTTCTCCGGATGGTGAGGACAATGCCATCTTTCTGACCTTCAAGCCCCACCGCCGCCAAATCGACCATGGGCGTTCTTTCCTCTCGCTCGACTTGGCCGAGTGCAGCTCTCTGCGCTCCATGAGCCTCCGCCGCAAGGACACTGTTTCAACAAAGACGACAGCTTTCTTTGGCCGATCAGAGCCTTCCTCACCTTCCCAATCGTCTCCTGTATCCCCTGTCGAGTAAGTGTTCCCACAGGCGCATCATCGCCGCTCGGTCTAACTCGAAACCTAGGAAACGTACAGAATTTCTCCCATTTGCTGCACCGCCAGCTTCTCCCGCCCCCACTCTCCGTCGCCATTCGAGGGAGACTCTTCGTCTTCCCTCTCCAAAGCCTGCGCCTTCTATCAACCTTCCGGAGCCACCAGCTCCAGAACCTTCCCGACGGTCACACCGTCAGAGGCCATCAGACCTGGTTTTGACATTATCTGCTTGCTTCAACGAAGCTGGTCCAGCCTCCTCAAGCTCCTTATCTCCAGCCGACTCTTTCCATAGGCCATCTTACTCCGCACCCTCCGTAACTGAACCCCATTCTGCCCCAGATTCACAGAATGTCTCCCATTCTCCCTCCAGAAACCGAACGGTCTTATTTTTATTTCTCGCCTACCTCTCCCACTCAATCAACTGTCTTCCCTCCAACACCGCCCGCAAGCGTCAATAAGTTAGAGGTAGCTTCTTCGGTGCCTCCTTCTCCCATGGTTCCTATGACCCCTGCTCCCTCGCCCCTTCCTCGCGCGCCTGCATTAAAAGCCTCCCCTTCGACACGCTCCACCGCAACAATCAACACTCGACTACGGAATCGTTCAGCCGCCCTTGCTGCGTTGGAAGGTCGTGGCGGCCACGCTGGTTCCCACCGCAGGCATCATCAGCGTCCTCGTAACTTCATGAGCATGAGCGATGATGACGACGACGAACCGCAGTCGACGTATATGGATGAGGAGATTCTCAAGCGGAAGCTCCTGTGGGTGTTGAACGAAGAGGAAGGCTTAGTCATCCCACCAGAGACGGAGAACGTCAAGGTTTCGCCTTCGCCGTACTCGTCTTCCGTGTCACCTCCGAGAGGGAGGAGCGAATGTACGAGTGGCAGTTGTCGAACGTCGTCTTCAACTCCGTCGTCTTCTTCGAAGCGAAGCAGGAGAAGCACGATCGAGTCGTTCTTTTCGCCTTTGACTAACTTCATTGATTTGAAGGATGATGACCTCTCATCGAGTTGGAGAAGTTTCGTTCAGCTCTCTTCATGACATGTCTAGTTCTTTCGTTCGTTCATTTATTCATTCATTGCTGTCATTCGTTGGACACTGTTCTATAGCCATTACTCTCTATTTAATGGACTTGCGTGTGTGATTTCCAGTCATTTTCTATTTTCTTCTCTGTCCATACTCTGCAGATGTGATATACCTTTCAAGCATCTTGCTACCTCGCTCCTTCCCTCACAAAAATACCTTTCTGTGGTCTCATCTCAGCTCCTTCCTTGATCATCATCACTTTCGACCCCATCACATCATTCTGTCACCATTGTTGTACGTCTACGTAGGCTATACCGATACATCTCTACGGTATCCATACACTTTACTCTCATCATCATCATTCCTTCCTATTTTCATTTCCTTTCATTGCCACTCTGTTCGTCTCTTTCTCTGTGGGTATACGCTGTTGTCGATCATTCATTCGATCATATCATCTCAGCTATCTGTCACGTCCTTACCTGTGCATTATTGTTATACAATCTATTGTAATGTTGCTCCGCCCTAAACGTCTTGCATGATCCCCTGAGTGTTGCCAATCGCAAGTCCAGCGACTCTACCGTCATGATGCGTCTGCGAGGCATCATCTCATCCCTTGACTTCCTGCTCGCAAGGTTTGATTTTATTGCAAGAGACTCACAAGGGTCTAGGTTACCAACTTACGATATCGTCCTCGCTCTCCTGGAGATTCTAAACATAACGTTACCGTCGTTGTAATTTCTTGTTCCTTCTTTCGGTACATCCCGCCGGTTCTCCTCCACTATCGCCCTCCACTTTTCAAGCTTCTGCTTCTTTTTCCCTCTTCGGTCGGCGAGCTAGGGGACGGATAATCCTTTTCCGTTTTTTCGAAGCTGTTCGAGCGGGTACGGGATATTAAAGCACTTGTAATGGCATTTTGTGGTACGTATAGAGATACGTACGTACTTGGAAACAATAAGAAAAAGAAGCATCGGGTTCGAGGTGATTGATTTTACGCCGTTTCATATGGGCTCCCTTGGATTTGCGCGATCCTTGCATAGAATGTTCGTCAATTCGTATACCTTATACGAAGGATCCTGCAGCTGTTGAGATAGCCGGACAGGGTGACGGGAAAATTGATAGTATCGGTGTTGTAAGAAAGGATCAATACCACACGCTCGTGGGCTACAACTATACGTTACAAGTCAAAGAAGCACCGAACGGAGATTGGGATAGAGTTTTTGTTTGGGTAACAGTGAAAGTCGCGTGTTTTTATCTTTGCTTATCCTGTTCAATCAAACGCTCAAGTGTCTTGACTATCTGTTTCGTCGGGTTTCTCAACAAGGGTCTTTTGAATGGAGAAGGCGGGGTAGACACTCAGTTCCTGGGATGGGGCGCGCGAGATTAGGGAGCAGACTTTGAAAGTTTTTTTTCTTCGCGCTGTGCGTGTAGGCGCTGGGGACCACCCTGCCATGCTGTGCGCTACAAAGCGCATAACATGAGATCATGCGTCATGATCCATACGCTGTCGGAAGAGGGCTATGAATACGATAGCTTTGCTATAAGGTAGTGATATTCGCACCACATTATGACTGCTGCGAGCTTGGCCCTTGGATAGGGGGTTTGGAACACCGTAACGGAGCAAGAGCGACGTTGGAGCTTGAGTTGCGGGAAAATGCTGACGCTGATCCTGAGAGCCGTCCAGCCAAAGAAAGAATCTGGGGAACATCCACACAGAAAGAGAAGTCGTCAAGTTATGTTTGTCTTGTTTCCAATTTGCATATCCTTCGAATTGCGCGGTAAGTATGGAATGTTGCTGTTGCAAAAACAATGTGTTCCCGATTCGTCATGATTCGCCGGTATTGCATATCTTCTTTATGAAGTAGGTGGCAAAAGCGGTGTCGGGTCATTTGACAGTCACCGTTGGTTCGTCCGTCGATGTAAATCAAATCAAATCAAATGGTTTCTGATTGGTCGTTGCTTGAGACTCGGTCAATGGAAAGGCTGTAGCTAGGGAGTGGGGAAGAAGGTGGAGGTCCGAAGAGTCGATGAAATCAAGAAGTTGGGATTTGGTACGTACTGTTCGAGCTCCTTGGTTGGTCAAAAGGTCGAGGTCGGGAATCCACAGATCTTTGAGGCCATGTGTTCATTCCGTTGCTTTCTTCGTGTCACTTTACGAGCACGGCCCGGAAACTTCAACCATGTCATGACCCGAGATGGATTTCGAGGTGAAATTGTGTTTCGAAATGATCGTGGCTATATATATGCACGGGATTCGAATATGATCAGGGTGAATAACGGAGGAGATATGAAGAGAATCAAGAGCGAAGAGAGTGGATCCCGGCTCAAACACCCAGGCCACCGCACATGGGCATTGCACACAGGAATCACAAGGATGACTTTCAATGAGACCCTAAGTAACGAACAGATGAACAGATGAACAGGACTTTGCGTGGATTGACAATATCGGACAACTCACCGTCAACAAAGCAGTGTATACACCCAAGATTAGTGTGAAATACTTCAACAAGATCCTTAAGATCCTTTCTAATCACCAACAAACGTAATGGCACGATCTTCCGATGGAAAAGATCAGCTCCTTGCGAGATCCAATCATTAAGTTCATCCCTTCTATCCTTGACACAATGGTAGGAGAGGGCGTAGTAAAATGACTGAAAGGGGTGGTACAGACACACCGAGACATACGGTGATATGATTTCCGCATGGCATGCGTGGGGGAAACAAGTTTGGCGTGACGCAGGGAAGAGATCCTGAGAAGGGACACTGAAGGGACGAAGAGCGGGGGTGCTGAGCTCTCAGGCTCGCGACGGGGCGCGGGGATGGAAGACATAGTGTGTGCACAAGTCATTTGATTGGATCAATGTGGGTAGACGAGACATAGTATATATTCCTGACATCGTATGGGTTCACAGGGGTTCCTTGGAACCTTGAGACGGCAGCCGTCGGTGACAGAGAAGGATAGTCTAATTCTTGCGCCAAGCAACGCAACGTCTGAGAGTTGGGCTACCCTCGGATGCACAGGAGGCCTGCTGCGCAGTTTCATGCTCTTTCGGATGGCCAATAATATTTCGCTCATGTCAGAGGAGCAACAAGATGTGGTAAACATCAACACTCACAGGGGGAAGTCACAGCCGGCACACTTCTCTGTCTGTAACAGTGGAATAGGAATGGATGCTGAACGATACATTGCCGAACATCCCGGGGGTGATTTCGAAAGATAGTCCAAAATCCGACGAAGAGCCTTTGGGGCAATCCTTGTGTGAGTTCGTTTCCAGTGAAATGGGCGTCCATTTGTTATAGTCTAACTTGAGGAGAACAGTCCCTAACTCCGATGTGGATGGGCTCCCCGCGTTCGAGACTGCACGATCTTTCTGGGCCCAACACTGTAGTACGTACGTGCGATGGGGTGAAAGATGGAGGTCGTTGGCAATTATTGTTTCAATTGGACGCCAGAAAGGGATCCCGACTTGTATCCGACTCGCTGATTGGGGTTGCCAACTTCCTGCAAGCTCTGCAACGGAATTTCATGTTCCCTGGCACTAGCATTGAGCATATTGAGACCACCAAGTTAGGTAGGCCGAGGAAGAGAGCAGTGACACCCTCAGGCTTGAAACGCGGACCAAATGTTCGGACAGAGAAGATGTCACGAAGTGTTACATCACAACCACACGTCACGACAGTGTCACGACGGCGTCACAAAAACGACGTTGTCACTCCCACGAGAATGTCAACTTGAATCGAACAATCTTCGACTCGAACTTGAACTCGAGACAATGAACCCTTGACAAGATGTAACAGTGTTGGAATACAGTAGCAAAGCCCTACGTTCTCCCAGGCACAACCCCAAAATAGGCGCACATGGTAATATGGAGTCAAGCAATTGAGGCGGTGAGTTCTTGTATTCGGTTGACGTCGGGACATACAATCTCAGCCGAATGTTGAATCGACCTCAGACTTGAAACTCGTGGCGACCACGGCATTGTATTGCCAACGCCACGTAGTATGCGATTCACATGAGACGCGATGTCAACGTCATCTCGTGCAAAAAGTGCTGAAGCTGGTTGGAGTTATGGTATTTCATTGGAGGGCGGGTCTGCAAAGGGCACTGAAGCGAAGTCTGATTCTACGGAGCAACTTTGGATGCTGTATGATGACGGTAAGTTTACTGTATAAGGGTACTGTACATCAACTTATGTGAGATATGAATAAGGGCAAATAATGCAATCCCGTCCCGAACCCTGTCGGAGGGTACCATATTGAGCTGACGGTGGGTGTAGAGAAGTTACTCAATGCATCCATAGATAAGGACGTTATGCAAGCATCAAGAAGCAATATTTCTAAGAATCCAACCGAAGAAACGCCCTGCTTCTCTCTCAAGTAATACGTTGCTCTCTCGAGTCTCTCATTGGGACCAAAGGTGTACGAATACCTTCAACAATCATCGACCTTACCTTGGAAAGAGACGGATTATGATAGCAACTCTACTGTGTTTGATGATTCGGACTTTCAGTATCCGATCATACCCACGAGGCATGGCAACAACACTAATAATGTGTAAGCAACTTCCAATTTCTATGAAATTGTGGATGTTGTATCGCAATACATTGACCATCCATGGCTTTTACAATAGTCAGACCATAGCCAACGATATCATTTTAGGGGCTCAAGATCTGGGGTGAGCTTTCAAGGTTCCCGGCGTCACAATGAAGGTCCACTAAGGTTTGTAGGCATGAGGTACACTTCGCTCCGGGTGGCCGCGACCAACCAAGAGGAGGATTCGATGGACCATTGTGCATCCCATTCCGAGGTTAAAATCCCTGGACCCCCGCAATTCTCGAGGTCTTTGACTTGTCGACTTGTCGAAGGAGCGTCTTGCTTGCCCTAGCTTGTCTGTCATTTGTCTTTCGGTGCAACAATCATGAAGATCACTTTTATGCTCATTCTTGCCCTGAGCTTGATCACATCGAATGTTTCTGCTTCATCGCCAATGAAAGTGAGTCGATTTAGTCTGATCCTGTCGTTGGTCCCCACTGACGGACTGTGACAGCGTGCTGCTACTGAAGTCAGGGGGTCGAACGATCTCGACGAGCCAGTCTACATACGATGGTGAACACCAATGAGAGCAAAATTGAAAAGGTCGTGAAGGGTGTAAACTCATCTTTGACGATGTCACTGAAAGCGTCTCTCCCCACGTAGGTTATCCAAGGGAAGACTGCGATCGCTAAGGCCATATCCAGGTTGGAGATGATTGTAGAATGCTATAAAGCAACTTCCTATATGATGATGTGCGGTTGGTCGGTACTAGATTTTCTCCGCTGGCGAGAAGTCCTTGGAGGTGACCAGCCAGGCGTGCCATGTGTTGTAAGGATCGAGGGCTGATACGATGCTTGCGTCTCGTGAACTATCCCCAATGCAACCATAGATTACTGTCAATGGATCAATACGCGAGATACAGAATCCAGGCTTGGAATCCAAACACTTAGTAAGAAATCTATATATTAAAAGAGGGAGGACTCTGAAACGCGAGAGACAAAGACGTCTTCTCATTGGTTCGTGCTTGAGGTATTCCCACGATTGCCGAAGGATGTCTGGACCTCCATGTCGAATTCAAAGTCTCGGGCGGACGCACGGGTATTCGACTAGTCTATATATTAAAAGAGGGTTGTGTCTGAAACGCGAGAGACAAAGATGTCCTCTCATTGGTTCGTACATGAATTATCCCACGATCACCAGCCAAATTCTGGCTCTTTCGAAAGTGCCACCTCATCCGATCCCATCGCCGGGTCATCGAGTGTTTCCTATCGACGTCCCGTTTCTCCACCGACATTCAGGCCCAGACGGATTCGCTCTCGACATAGTCTATCTGCACATAATCTGGGCGCCACAGCCTCATCTTTCAAACCATCCTTCTGCTCTCAAGAGCCTGCGCCGCGCAACATTGACTTCTGCCCCAGGCTTTCATCTTCCGACTTGAAGATGTATCATCGTTCAGCCATACCTCGCCCTGCAAGATCTCAATGAGAACCATTGGGGCACCCTGGCTGCGGCTGGTGTTCCCGCTTTTTGGGGATTCAGGTGTGCCAGCGGTTCCTCAGCGTTGTGAAGGCTCACAGAACAAACTCTTTTTCTCTTAGTACCTACACAACCACGTCCTTTTTGGCCAACAATACCGGCATGGTTTCCAATGAGGTAGCTATGTTGAGTCTGTGTAGTTCATTTTGTTGATGCTGTGATACAGGACCGCCAATTTCTGCATCTCCGGCAGCAGGCTAATCGAAGACAGAGCCATGAAATCAGAGCTCTTGAGCCTTATGATCACAGAAGACGCCCTACTGTAAGTCTGTTCGCTCCATCCTGTCCTTGAACCCTGCCTCACATCTCCGTTGATTCCCCAGTCCTCGAACTTAGTAGCACAGCTTTCAAGTGCTGTTCCGGAACCAGTCAACCGCCGATCCCTTGCACAACAACGCCGACGAGCACGTGAGAGAGAGGAGCGCGAACATCGAGAAGCAAGAAACCCTTCAGAACAAGGAGGAGATTCTGGGCGGCATAGAAGTGTGAGAGAGTTGGTGCCAGAGACGCAAGCAATCCACAACCATTCATCAGGTATGCTCTCTCTCTGTCCGAAATTTTATTTTGTACTTATCGTTCGTTGGTTTTTCAGTACAAGTGACTCGACGGACACGCCGACCGCATCGTCAGCATCACTGCATCGCACGGCAGCCGTATGTGGAACCTCCGCTTCGGCATTATCTTGGTTCAATGAATATTGTATGCCCGTCATGTAATGCTCTTCACTGGATCGGAGAACGTCTTAGCAATTCATCACAACGTTCGCCCAAGTTTGGGGGATGTTGTAATAGTGGAAAAGTTTCTCTTCCGATACCCATTGACCCACCTTATGAGATACGAAATTTATTCGAAGGGAGTTCACCACAAGCCGTTGAATTTCGAGAACATATTCGACAGTCACGGTATAATGCCGCTCTGGCGTTCACATCCCTCGGTGTTCAGATAGATGAATCTGTCAATGATGGGATGGGTCCATATTGCCTTCACATCCATGGTGAACTGTGTCATCGCAGCGGGTCACTACTCCCTGCCTTTGGTCATTGTCCTCAGTATGCCCAACTCTACATTCACGATCCTCAGTTTGCCTTTGATCATCGGATGCGGCGAAATCATAATCTTCGACGTGACACAATGCTATTGCTCCAAGACACACTTCGTCAGACTCATCGATATGCTACTGTCTACTGCCATGCCAATGAATTTCTATCGTGTAAGTTCAATGTTCACTAAAAATTTCATACTAGGCTCTTCCGCTCGATTGACAACACCCACATGCAAGAAGTTCGAATATGACTTCAATAATCTCAGTTCTCCTACCTCTCCGACTCCCTCCAGAATTCAAGTCTCTTCGCCAATTCTTACAACGAGTGACCCATCTGGCCCATCATCCGCTACACTAGGAAAGCGTAAGGCTGCCGCCATTTCTGACAATGACTCCGAGGAGTCTTAATATGACCGATCAACCTCAGTATACTACGGAACCTTTACAACAACCATACATTTCTTTCGGATGTTTCAGAGCTACAGTATTACCGTCTTATTTTGATTGTCTACGTCTTTTAAGATTTCTTTGTTCGCCGCTATTACTACCTTACTTCGAATGCCATTTGAGATAATGTATTACCAAAGTCGGGATCAACAGCACGGAGCATTGGGCTCTTGACGATGTTGAATGTCGAACTTCAGGTCAAACGGCGCCGTGGCTGCCAGTCTGCCATCCGCTCTCCTCGCAGACCCGGGATGTGAGTCGATGAGGGTGAAGCATTGTGCAGACTCCCCCTCCCCTCGCTGCCCTTCGAGTACGGGGCAACGCGGGTTCATTGGAAGAGCGGCAAATGAAAGTTGGGGAGCAACCGTTCGTTATATCCGTATCATGTGTTTGGCCGTGTTGCGAAAATTCAACAAGACTCCAGCCTCGGTGTCAATGTATGCGACAGTCGAACGGTCAAAGCCCTCACCATGGCAAGAAGGCGCCCGAACGTTTCGCTGCCAACGAGTCGTCACCGGGCTGCTGATTGGTTGATAATCAACAGTCTTGAAGTCAAGCATCCACACCGTGCTTCTGAGCAGGAATCCCGTGCGACTGCACGGGTAAGCGACTAGTGAATTGATAAGAGAGCACGCCCGTAAATATGAATCCACAGAAAGGGGAAGAATTGCTTGGGACATGAGGGTCACCACGTGGATACACGATGAAGAGTAGTCAAACATGATCAGAAGACCTTCGAACCAAGGCCCCACTCTCCTGAGAGCCACTATGAACCGAAAAAAAAAACTGGCATGAGAATGCATGATGAGACGAAACTTTGTAATACGACGTACCTCAGCCAACGGTTGGAGTATCACGGAGTGGTCCAATTGACAATGAGTTTCTGGTGTGTTCATTCTCCGTCGACCGGGCGAGTTCCGTTGGGCTGATCGACCATTCCTTGAGCTGGGCATCTATATTATCCCAGAAACTGCTGTGCGATGATCTACTCGGAGTCAAGGAACCACTGTTGGTGGCCCTTATATTCAAAATGAAGCGAGTGAACATGATGCAAGAAGTACTGTATGGGCGCCATCAGAAGTAATTACCAGATACTTCAGTCATAATACTTACGCATTCGAGAAAGAACTTAGGGGCGTGTGGTGCCTTGGGTTATACTGCGCCTAACATTGTCATCCTGTGCATTGAGGTCGTGTTTCACTCACAGTATATTCACCAATAATATCAACGATGTTAGTGACGAGGTGAGCGCTGAATCCACAAATCAACGCCTCATTCAGATTCACTGGCTTGAGACCGGTACATACACAAAGTACACAGTCCCTACTGGCGAATTTGAGAATCATGGGTCCACAGTTTGAAAGATTGACACTGACCGTCTCTCAAAAGCAATGTAGTTATTGGGACTCTACAACCCGATTCAACTGCAGCTTTCTTGGTATCATAGATCCTGACCCAGGTCATGCATAAGATGACCAGGTCAACGAAGATTGTAACAGATCTGGTGGTCAATAATCCTTCGACAATAAACAGATCATTGACAGATTCCTGTGATGTGCATTGGGAACAACCCACCTCTACATTGATTGGGTTCATCAGAGAACAACGGCGAGAGAGAAAGACTGACATCTCTAGTACGGATCTAGGTACTGCCACCTCGAGCGTACAAGCCCAATAGGGGCCCGGATGAGCGTTTGTACCAACAATCATCGTGTTCGAAAGAAAATGCTTTGAGTCATATGTCATTTTGTTGATTCCGTTGTTCCCGTGAACAAACTCACCGCGATGATACAAGGCGTAATGAGGGAAAGACATAGCACTATTATACCAGGAAGGCGTTGGGATCTTTCGATCGCCCAAACACGTAACGCATTGAACACTGCACAAAGGCGGTGATATATATATGATAGAAAAATAATGTTCAATTCACGCACAAGCATAGCTCAAGAAAGACACCACCACCAAAATATCCGCAATAATGTGTTCCCACTTGCATCTACCGAAAATGTGTTTCAGTAGAGAGCTCTGACTAATTGGTGATTTTCCCACTGCTACATCCAGGAGAGAATCAGGTAAGTCAGAACACGAGTGGATTGGCAGGTTGTACATACAATTAAGGTTGAAGGAGTAAACGCGAGCAAAGCTCCAAGTACGAAAAACCCAAGTGCACAGACCCGCATTGTGAGATACAGCACGGATATAAAGCAAAATTTGCGCTTCCAGATGGCCTCAATTTCATCGTCCAGGTTGAACAGAGTCTCATATGCAAGAAGAGGGCTGAATGCATGATTAAGAGGCATAGAAGTGTGAGACATCATGTAAAATGGCTCACTCAGTATACAGACCGAGTTGTAGCTGTCGAAGGACCTTCAATTGCGAAAAGGCATACGGATCTGTATCAGAGATTGTTCATAGTTGTGGGTGAGGATGAAGCTCACCATTCAAAGGAAGAAAATGCGAGCGAGGGGTACTGGGTCGAAATCATCTTCAATACGAAGGAAGCAACTATTGAGGCTGTCTAGTGTCTCTCTGTGAATATATATGCGTTTATAAGTCTCTCGTGCTCCCTGCAATTCGCGACCGACTAGCATAGTTGTTTGTCAGGAGACGAAAAAACATACCCCCTCACGGTGAGTGATGTGAGGATATCGATACAGCCTTTTCTGCAGCGCCAGGTTGGACATGACAGATTGTACGGGGAACAATTCGTCGAGTGCTTGTAGCTTTCTGATTATGCCAATGGTACCAAATTGTCAGATATGCATGCCCCTTGATACCTTGAGCATACCCCGCCCCGTTGATAATGACACACCTCGAGGATTCCCGGGCCCAAGGACTGTACGTGACTAACACTGGGTTCGTATGCTTCGAACCTTGGCGGTCACTCATCAACCGCCACCCGCTCAGACCTTTGGCGGAAATGAGCGGCGGATAGCGCAATAAGAAAAAAACATTCACGGAACGCTTGTTTACGAGGGGAGGGCCATATTCTGGTAGCATGACTCTGAGCCAACCATGACTAAGTTTCCGACCAAAACGATGTATGAGACGTACTCGTCACTCCCCTAACATTTCACATCAACGGCACCCCGAAAAAGACCTGATAAATGCATTTATTAGCTCGCTATGTGAGGACCCCTATCAATGACCTAGTCATTAAGACCCATGGAATAATCTGACAACACTTAAATACTTGGAACAAAGACGTAGTTGGGAGAGCTGGACGGCCCAATTTTGAAGACCGTAAAGATGCTTGGGATACAACTCAAAGTGAGACAACTTTGTGTTGCTGTTCAGGTCCGATTATACCAAGCCAATTGCAAACGTTCCGAATACTAGCATTGCTGTGGGACTCGGATGTTGAGGGAGGCCGTGAGAAAAAATCAGGGACGCAATGCGCGAGTGTGACAGCAGTGTGACGACCGCAATTATCTCTTCTGCATTGGTTGTGCACACCGAACACCTCGCCGTGGGCTCTTTGATGTTGCCCAAACCCCGATTGATTATTATTTCTCATCTCAGTATAATGTCATCCGTAAGATGTCGGTTGTTTGAGCTTTGCTCGGTGGACTCGCGCGCCAACGGATAGTAGGAAGATCTCATCCTGCCCATGCTATGCCCATGCACCGCACTCCTACACGGCTCCCACAGTCTCTCACCTCACACCAAACACGAAGGAACACCTTCCTCCTTACCTTCGATTGTCTCCAACTCTCAGCCTGTATATTCTCTATCGAGCTAAAATGAGCGCGGCGTACGAAGTATGTCTTCCTCAACGTCTTCCTATGCTTGATGCTGTGCTTCAATATCAATCGGCTCACTTCTATATAGCTTTCTATGCAGGCTGCTGGTTCCCCTTCAAAGAATGTTGAACCAGAACCTTCAGACTCACAGAATGTCAATAACCCAACCAACGAAGATCCTTATTTCAAAAATCCTGTTCAAACAACGGTATGTCCCACTCGTCTTTGTCGTTCACTCTCACCTTACGACTCACATTCTTAGGTCACCGAGGATAAAGTAGAGATGCCACAATTTGAGGAAGTGTGCCAGATGTACGAACAATACCTCCCCAAGCTCGAAATGAATGCTCCCAAACGTTGGACTCAGCTCTTGACCGTGCTCCAGAAATTCGATGATAATCAATCGATGGCGAATAATGAGAATATTGATACTCTTCTTGTATTCGTGAGTAATTTCTCGTTGAATCGCGTTTTCGAATCCCCTCATGTAATGTTACATAGGCTGGTCTTTTCTCGGCCATCTTGACTGCATTCATCGTCGAGGCGTACAAGCTCCTGCAACGAGACACCTCCGTGGACTCAGTCCAAATCCTCATACAAATATCCCAACAACTTAACAGTTTCGCCACATACCCAGGATACATTAACTCAACCTACATTCCGGCAGGGCCACCCCCTTTCACGCCCGCATTGAGTTCACTGTGGGTGAACGCCTTGTGGTTCGCTGCGCTCATCTTCAGCCTTGTCACCGTATCGCTCGGCATGCTCGTAAAGCAATGGCTCCGCGAATACCAATCTAATCCTCGTGTATCCCCTGAGGAGCACCGTCGTGTTAGGTTGTTCCGCATCAGGGGATTGCGCAAATACGGGGTTTTGGAGATCGCGAGCTTTCTTCCTTTGCTACTCCAAATTGCGCTTGCCCTCTTCCTTGTCGGATTGGCACTCTTCGTCCTCAATGTCCATTGGTCTATTGGATGTTTTGTCCTCTCTCTTGTGACAATCTGGTTCGTCTTTCTCGGAGTAACGACCCTCCTCCCGATATTCTCGCCATCATGTCCCTACAAAACCCCTTTTCTGAAATCCGCCTTCTTTCATTGTCGACAAATGCTCGAATCGCTATACGTGAAGGCTGGTCTGATGCTTTCGAAGCCCATGGCTCAGCCTGGTATTGTTCCATCTGAACGGAGGCTCTTCGTCGAAGAAACCGACGTCGCACAGAACTTGGCGCTCGACCACGAGGTGCAACTCGACGCACGCGACACATTCCGAGACATCAAGGTCTGGGAAATGGTTACTTGTTGTATCGATCCGGACTCACCTCTCGAATCCCTTGAGGCGTTAGTCGCAATCGTCGAGAAGAAACATGGTTCTCCGGTTGGCCCTTCGTCGAATCTCCAAGCATGCTTCGACGAGGAGGAGTGGAGGCGTCTCCTCCAGAGTATGATCATGTGTATTCGAAAGCGCTTCATCGGCGCATATAACACGGGATACCAGCTTGGAACGACTGACATCAAGGTTCTTCTAATACTCAGAGTTGCGAGTACTGTTGGTGGATATTGGCTACGTGACATGGCGAAGTCTTTGATCGAGGGAGCGTTTTGCATCCCCTGGACATGCGATTCTCTTCGAAACCTCATCTCGTGGAGACTGGGCTTCCCGGAAGCAGGACTGTCCATGTGTATCGGTTGCGACGGTGAGTCTTCAATTCCTGCGCTTGTGTTACCATATCGATATTGATTCAGTACTCAGAGAGGAGTTTTATGGCGAAGACGTCTCATTTGCTTGACACAGCGGCATACTGGGCTTCAGGGAGGAGCAAGATCCCCATCTACAATGCTTTGGAGTTGTGTCGTACCGTCTTCATCTTTTCTGCGCAACAACCACAAGACGATCGCGAAGCAATGAAGAGCGAAATCCTGAATCTTACGTACATCCTTGCGGATGTCCTGACTGCGATCCCAACTCCCTCCAAGATCTGGCTTGACGATGCCTTTTGGTGTCACTGTGTGTTGAACATGGGGATGAGGCTGCACAAGCAGATACCAGGTATCATCTCTGAGTCGTTATTCGAGGCTCTTCACGTTCATTCAGTGAAGATGTTCGATACGGCGACCAGTCGCCCTCGTCGATTTCGCTCAACCCTCCGAATGGGACCAGGGGATCGTTCCCAGACACCTGTTGGGCCGAATGGGGGTATTGATTGGAAGAAGGTGCTCGAGGACTACGTTGAGGTAGAGGTCCGGCCCAGAGGGGGTTACGATGTTCAGTGGGAGTATTGGAGGACACGGTTTAGCTGCAAGCATCGGATGGAGTTCATTTTGAACTTTGAAACTCGTTGGGCGAGGGATATTCGGGAAGCTGTGGAAGCGTCGCAGTTTCCACCTTTTCCTGGGAATGTATCGTGATTTGTTAGTTGTAGTTATGTAGGTATTGTGCGACGATGATGATACAAAAAACGACAAGGCTCGAGTCTGACCCAAGCAGCGTGCTGACATACTCCCGTTCTCGTGGGACCCGAGAGCCTCCAATACCGCCACACGCGTCATATTCTTCTCTTCGTCTCGCCCTTCGCAGATGTGCTGTCAAATGGTCATACCGAGTCTTTCCTGTATAAATCGTACCTTTTCTGTGAACCACACCCTTTGGGGATCCACACCGCCACATATATGTGCGCATCAAATGTTCTCTTTCTGTGCACCGCCTGATTCCAGAGAAGTCTCGCGTTGAACATGGCGGGCCACAACTCAAATACTTCCCACTCGCCCTCGACTACCCTGTTCTGTATTCACCCATCTACCAGTCAGGGAAAATGAGCGTACCTGGGATTACCGCGTATGAGGTACGTATCTCTCCTTGAGGATTTCGATATTTTCGCGTTCATTGTCTGACCAAGAGACTTGGATATAAGCTTTCTATGCAACAAAGGGCAGGGTCACCTGTTGTTGAGGCCATTCTACCTAGGGCTCCGCAGGATGGTGGTCTACCAAGCCAGGTCATTGATCAGAGATGTCAGACAGATAGTACCCAAACTCAAATGGTACGAGGTTTCCACACTCCTGAGCTTGCCGCAGTGCGTTGTCTGACTTCACTCAGAAGAATGGTCAGGAAGAGGAGGATGATCCATTGGTCAAACCGTATTTTGAGAGTCGGTGCGAAATTTTTGATCGATTCCTCCCCAAGATTGAGATGAGCACAACAAAACGATGGTCCCAGCTCTCAAATGTGCTCCAGAAATTCGATGATACTCAATCCAAAACGAACAACGAAAATATTGATACCCTCCTCGTATTCGTGAGTAATGCGTCATTGGTAGGAATATACCTATCTAATGTAGGATAGGCCGGTCTTTTCTCTGCCATCTTGACAGCGTTCATTGTAGAGGCAATAAAGCTTCTCCACCAAGATCCGACCGATATTTCGGTACACATCCTCATGCAGATCTCGCAGCAACTCAGTAGCTTTTCTACAAACCCAGGATTCATCAACTCGACCTACGTTCCAATCGCGCCTTCTACCACCTTCACCCCTACAATAAACTCGCTATGGGTTAACACCTTGTGGTTCGCTGCTCTCATCTTCAGTCTCATCACAGGTTCACTTGGCATGCTTGTCAAACAGTGGCTCCGTGAATACCAGTCGAACCCCCGTGTATCCCCCGAGGAACATCGCCGTGTTCGATTATTCCGTATCAGAGGCCTGCGCAGGTACGGGGTATTGGAGATTGCGAGCTTTCTCCCCTTGCTGCTTCAAATCGCACTTGTCCTCTTTTTCATCGGGCTGGCACTGTTCGTCTTTGAAGTCCATCACTCAATTGGATACTTTGTCCTCACAATCGTCATGATTTGGTTCCTCTTCCTCGGGGTCACTACAATCCTTCCTCTCTTCTCTCCATCTTGTCCCTACAAAACCCCGTTCCTAAAGGCGGCGATTCTTCGGTTTCGGCTTCTTCTCAACTCGCTCTATCCGAAGGTACTTTCAATGTCGCTCAAGAAGAAGATGGATGCCACTCAAGCAGACGTATCCGAACGGAAGCTATTCGTGGAAGAAGCGGACATAGCGCAGAATATGGAGCTCGACTATGAAGTCCAACTTGACGCACGCGACACATTCAGAGACATCAAGGTTTGGGAGATGATTGTCTATTGCGTCGATCATGATTCCCTGCTTGACTCACTTGCGAGACTCGTCAGAATAGTCGAAAAGAGGTCTGGATCTACCGTTGCCCCCTCGTCGAATCTTCGTGGATGGTTTACTCGAGAGGAATGGGACGTTCTGATGCAGAGCATGATCATATGTCTTCGCAAGATATTTCTCGATGTACCGCCAGACGGACTTCGTGACATCGACCTACAGGCCCTGATTACTCTCGAACATGTCAGCCCCCGCAGTACACTCCCCCTACGCGTGATGACGAGTAGTTTACTCTGCGCGGCGTTCAGTGTACCCTGGCAAGCCAAGCCTCTTCGAAGCCTAATCTTGTGGAAGCTAGGTTTTCCACAAGCAATATTGCCCACAAGGATTACTAGACCCGGAAGTGAGCATCCATTTACATCCCCGCACACCCTGACACTGTCATTGACCGATTGTGTAGATAGGAATTTCATCGTGAAGGCATTAGTAATGCTCCACGACGCACAAGACTACGGTTCGGGAATGAGCAAACTCCCACTCCTAAATATTGTTGAATTGTGCTGTACAATCTCGCTCTGTGTTGCACGATGTGACAACGATATTCTTGACCCAATGAAAGACGACCTCCTGAACCTTACGTCTTCCCTTGTCGATGTTCTCACCGAGATCCCACCTCCCTCCGACCCTCATCCTGTAGAAGTGTTTCGATGCCAATACGCGCTGAATATGGCAATGAGGGCGAATAAACTGGTGCGGATCATCTCGGCCTGCTCGAAAATCACCCGACTGGCCCCAATTAACGGAAGGAAGGGCCTTGGAACGGAACCTT
>JANAWD010000030.1:0-135996 GCA_027627245.1 Meripilus lineatus | reverse complement strand
GGGGAAGGTTGAGGGGAAAGGATGATGATGGGATCCATATGCGTTGGTGGTACACTGTACGGCGCGGGTGTCGGCGCAGGAGGCGGCATTGCTGGAGGCGGCCCATAACCGAGTGGTGCAGGAGTAGGGGTGGGTAGTGGATGTCCGTATCCTATGGGAGCGGGTGTTGCCGCTGGTTGTGGTGGAAGACCAGTTGGCTGAGAGGAAAGCGTAGAAAACCCAGTAGGCTGTGACGGCAACGTAGAGAAACCAGAGGACGCAGGGGTTTGCACAGGAGCGAATCCCGAAGAAGAGGAGGGGACACTGTATCTATTCCGACGAGGGGGTGTTATATACGACTGTGCAGCACTTTCATAAGGAGGGAAGTATTGCCCCGGTGCTGGAGGTGTGTATGACGCCGTCGGCTGCTGATACACCGTCATCTGGTTTGTCGAGTTACTGTACCTATGTTGGCCTCCGTCACTGGAATAAGATCCCGATTCATATCCATACGATGGTTGAGAGGGGAAAGGGGGTTGATCTGCGAAATGCGATGCTGGTTGGGAGAACCCACTGGTTGTAGGCTAACAAGGATTGTCAGTACGAAGCGAATGGCAAAACATGAGACTTACCGTATAACTTAGCCTTCGCCTGCGTAGGTGGTCCTGCACTCCGAACTCTGCGAAGTCATTTGTGAGGGAGTCCACGGAGGTCAGCTGCTGGTGCGAGCGAGCCGTCTCATACGGGGCAGTGTATAGGTCGAATTTCTTAGCTGATGGATTGGATGCCCTCAGCGCGCTTGGAATAGAATCCTCTGAGGCTCGAGACATCGAAGGAGCGCGAGACCGGTGACCAGATCGATCAAATCCATTTGGGGATGGCGAAGGCGAATGCCCACGTCCTGAAGGAGTGAAGGTACCAGGGCCACCATAGTTATGTCGACCTTCTGGTCTGGGGGATGGTTTCTTTACGGGAGCTGGTTCCTTAAGAACGAACTTGTGTGAATGACACGTCAGGAACCCCATGAGGTCAACTCACATTTGACCAGAAAGTTAGTTCCAGATAGACTTCCCCACTATACTTGTCTTTGCTCATCAAAGTGAACCACTCTGCAATTCGAGAAATCTAGCCAATGGACCGCATACAGGATTGAGGGAACATACCATCAGTTTCACCCTTTGTCAGTACTTCATTCAGATCGACTCTGGTGTCCCCAATGAAGTCAGGTTCACGGATGTCTTCGGCCCAACATGCAATAGTCATGAAGTTTCCACCCTTGATCTTTGGTGGGCCTTTACTTTTCTTTGGTGGAGGCGGTGGAGGTGTGCCATTTCCTGGAGGCAGCCTTTCAGGTGTATCGTCTTCATAAATGGTGAACCGGATCTCCTCGTCCCACTCTGGGTGTTGACCACCACGTTTTATAGCTTTTGTCCTTCTCTTTTGTCCATCCAAGATTACAGTGCAATAAGGGTCTTGTTTTCCAATATGACGTTTGTTAGGGAGGTTTCTCTGGAGAACATCATGATGGTTAAGCCAACAACGCTGACGCATGAATTTATGCAGCAACTACACACACCGCTTTAAAGACGACCACAATAAGGGTTCCAATCTCCCTAGGTGTTGATGACATTCACAAAGAATAAGTGGAAAAGAGAGTGGACTGTAATGGCTTGCTTCAGCCAGGGGAGGAACACGAAACGGTTATAAGAGCGCAGCCCATAAACGTCAACTTTAGCGCTTCTCCTCGCCAAGCGGCACAGGAACAACATGCACCGCGACCGTGTTCCGTCTCATTTGCCGGTTGATTGTCCTCTCACACATCCCCAAACATAAAGTGATTATACACCGGCTACGTTAAATCGTATCCAAACATACGTATTCTCAGCGTGCGCTTTCTTTTGTCTTTGCGAACTCGACGCCTTTATGGCCAACTGGCCATGTATCAGAGAGAGGGTTCAATTATTGCCTGAGTCATCGCCTCCAAATATACCGTCGCCTTGATGTAGTTAACTCATCTTGGACAATCAGCGCCTTCAGGGGCTCAGTAAATCCAATAGGATAGGCACGGATGGATTTTCGGGTCAACATCAGTATATTGGAATTCACTGGAACAATCATCCTGTATGGGTTCGTCTTCGAAGATTCACAACTTGTGGCCGCAAACCCCAACCACTCAGGGAAGCGGATCATGCCCTAACGCACGTTGGCCACAAGTACGGGACGAAACAGAGGCTTCTGCCTGCGGAAATGATTCGTCAGTCTAATGCGCAGTGTTGGCTGGGAGAAGAACGCTCACCGTAGTTCTATTGAAACATATCAGAATCTACCTTGATTAAATGGAAGAGATTCGTGGTATGACAGAAATGGTATAGGTTATCAGTATAATTTTGAGATATACTCGAATGGTAGAATCTATCGCCGGAAATGGCCAGAGTCTTCGAGCTACGAAAACCTGGGTATTTTGAATCCAGGTGTGACGTTGAGAAAAACCCATTGTACTCCGAGTACGGGATCACTCACGTATATATGAAGTCATGGCCGACTCAGCGATGTTCTCCATATCGACACATTGCGTCTGTTCTACCACTGAGATATGCCGATCATGAGTCTATCAAGACACGCAGACAAACTTGGATTCATGCAACCGGTGGTCGATCATACCAATCCAATATGCGTGCGAGTCGAGACAATCCGGTGGTGCTTGGCAACTGAGGGGTACTTCGAATTCAGTGTTCAAAAAAGACCATGAAGTGATCACTAGCTGACCACACCATGCACCTCTTTGAAGACTGCTGTACAAGCGGCAACAAACAAAGAATCTCAGTCACAACCCATGGACGTTCAAAGAGCCGTGGTAATTCAAGAGTCCTTCACTGAGATCTGCAATCAAACAAGACAGCGCAAGGACTTCGGAGAAGACTGGACCGTACATTTACTGTCCTGGGACATAACTCTTCCCATCTCGGAAAATTAAATGAGGTTTCCTGCTCGCCAGGTCCAAAAGCATCTCAGCAAAGTAGCTATTCGCCCAAGCAAACCAAGGTCTCGTATAACCCGACGAGTCGTAGATCGATATGGACTCGTGGATAAGTCCGAGGCCAGCTGTATTCTGGATTGACATATCCCGAAATTGGGATCAGACTAAGTGTGCGTTCTTAGAAGGGGAGGAGGGACACAGATACTTACATTTGCGATCAGGTAGAGTGACTCAAGAATCTCATTGTCGTCGTCCGTGCCAAAAATTGCAGAAATTTGTGACATCGGCCTGCAAAACGTTCATCAAATGCTACGAAAAGCGTGCTGCGGAAGCACTCCACTCACCATGGGTGCCATGCATCGACATGAGGTCCACTTTGGTATCCACAGTTTCAGTCACTGCAATATAAAAGAGTGTTCACAGATCACGAACCCGATACCCTTGAAACTCTTTCCCGCAGCGAAGTAGGGATTCTGACGTGAGAGAAGGAGCTTGCGGGTAGCAACGTATGCAGTGTTGTGCTTATCCAGAAATCCGAGGTATGGTAGAGAAAGTAGCGACTGCGGGAAAGGCGTCAGTGAATAAGGGTAATTTCCTCTTGTAAAGATTGCTCACTGGAACATTGGCATCATCCATAACATATCTGCCACCAAATCCTGTGCAGCATATGAGTCCTAACACCCAAGAGATCAAAGAATAATAATTACCATTGGTTTCATATGCGAATATATTATTGACCACAGTCGTGTCCCAAATTGCATCATGAATCCTCTTACTATACTGCCTAGCCAACTGGCTGACGTTCTTCCCCTGCTTCGCATCATCCAACACATCCGCCAAATGCGACAATTCCACACTGAGCATGGCGTTTGCAGGAGTCAAAAACGCTGAAAACACAAACAATTAGGGCGTTACTAACAAAATCATCACGAAACGCGAAGATCCGTACCAAAGACGCTTAAATCGTCTGAAGGTCGGTGATGCGTTCCAACCAATCCCGTATATGCCTTTGGTTCACCATTTCCAGCGTTGGGAACCGCAGGTGAAAGTGCCCCATTACCACCTGTCCAGTTGTAATATGAGATGAGGTTGAAATTTTCGTCAAATGATGCTTGGGATTGTTCGACTATGACACGAAATATCTGAGAAATGGCAGAATGCCCTAATAGTCCGGAGTCGGTGCATCAGGAAGGGGTATATCCAGTAATTCAGTTTGATGCTTACAGTTATCGTTCATGAATGATGTGTCCTTCGTTGCTTGGTAGTATGACCTTGATAATTTGAGGAATCCGCATAAGGAGTCTATTTCGTACTGATACGAAAATCAGGATTCATCGCGAAAACCCCAACATAGACGGAGTCGATCCACCAACCTTGCACTCGAAAACTGTCAAATTATTGACCGGTCTACACGCAAGAAGCTATAATCAATATACTGCGCATCTATTGCAAAGATAGTGACATACGGACTGACAGTCACGCCATCCGCCCAATCATTATGCGTCGGCGCAAGTCCACTCTCAGGAGGAGGCTGGAAGGCGCCGCAATACGGATACTCCGAGACATAACGAGCTTCATTGTTGATTACCGCCTTGACCAAAGTTGCAAGCTCCTTGTCCGTCGCCAAAAGGGAATGATAATGAGCAAACTAGATAAAGAAAAGGGGTCAAAGTTAGGTTTAACAGGCGTCCGACTGGGGAGAATCAGATTGCGGTCCGTTATCACCTGGTTGGCTGTATCTCGCAACCACTGTGCGCTGAGGAGATGCGTGAGTAAGGGTCACCGGGACGTCCTACAGGGTTTGGAGTGTCACGTACGTTATGTCCTAAGATTTGTTCGATGGGTGGTTTGCCTCTTCAACTTGACATCCTCGCACACACACGAAGGAGAACTCACCCCGGTGATGATGAACGCAAGATTGACTTTCTGTGAGCATAGATCCGATGTAGACCGTAGATTAGCAAACGGGGTCCTTTGAATTTAAATCAAAAAACTCACAGGATCAAAGAATTTGACGGTGGTATCTGAGAGTAAAAGGTAATTGCTATGAGCACCTGAGGTATCTTCTCGGAATTGCATACGTACCGAGGGTATTGGGGAACGTGTTCTCAAATAGACGAGCAAGGTCAGGGTCTTTCAGGCGAGCTTTCATGTCATCTACGACTTTCTATCTTATCGTGTTTGTCAAAGAAGTCCATCCGATAGCAAGATGACACGACGCACCTCTACAGATGAGCTGTTAAACGTCCTACAAGCCGGAACAGGGCGCATATACGGCAAAGCCAGTGGGCCAGCAGACCGCCCTCCTTGTGGACTCTACATACACGAGGTCATAGACCAAGTAGTAATCAGAACCGAGATTTCCCAATCCTGAGAAATGAACCACTCACCTGCGAAAACGTAGTATAATCCGGACATTGCGCAATCGCAGAAGTCGACAATGCAACAGAAACCGCAGCAGTGAGGCCGAATTTAATCTTCATCGCCCTCCAAATCCCCAAATCGTCCACCGACAGCAAAGCTGAGACTTGAAGTAATAGGTTCTCGTAAAACTCGAGAAGAAGACCCCACACCAACTCCCACATCCTTGAATTTTCTCCTGTCTATATATATAGACCAACCTCAAGTTCGATGAGCCCCGATTCCCGTATCCTGGTAGAACATGATCTATGGAATTTTGTTCACTGGTTCTTTCTTCGGGTCGCATAACGAAACAGAACGGGCCGCACCTGTCCAATGTCAAATGTCCAAGAGACCCACCACACGTGCCCCACAATCTCTCTCGATCCCTCTCGTTTCGAAGTTGCGATACCACCTTCGTTCGCGTGAATGCTGTTCTGGTGACCTAAAAGTTAAGAGCAGAACCTCAGCAGAACGGTGAACGCGGTACCACGAGGTCGATCACATGGAGTCCATTGCCATCTTTGGGCACACTTCCGACAATTTTGGAAGGCTTTCTCGAACAACCCGACAGTCGAGTTCACAGTTGCAGACATTTTGTGAGAACACATCGAATGAATAAACGGAATCGAAAGGACAGTGCGATTCGTAGCGTACCAATCACAAGCTGTGGAATAGGAAGCGACGGAGATTACTCTGTGCTCTACCACTGAAACCGATATTTATACACAACTGTAGGCTAGACGGGAAAAAAGCTAAAGAAGAGATTCTGGAAGGAGAGGAAGACGCGTATACGGAGTAGACGAGAAGATATGTGCAAGGGCTCCAGCGTGAATCGCGAACATATATACAACAGGTTTTTATGCAAATGCTTTGGACGGGCGAGAGCGTGATCAACAATGGGAACTGAAAGGGCAAGGAGAGACTGGATTGAAAATCGAGGACGAACAAAGAAGTGGAAGAAGAGATATTATGAGAGCAACTCGTGAATAGGACGCGCACCCGTAGCACCCGTGTAATCAAGGCAAGGGAGAAGAATAGACGCAAAACCAAAGAAAATACAGTATACTCTGTTCACGAAGAAACCAATACCCAGGCCGGAGGACGGCTGTGTTGAAACAAGAGCTGAATGAAACTGGAAGACCA
This sequence comes from Meripilus lineatus, assembly GCA_027627245.1. Lineage (NCBI taxonomy): Eukaryota > Fungi > Basidiomycota > Agaricomycetes > Polyporales > Meripilaceae > Meripilus > Meripilus lineatus. Next base: position 129,494 of record JANAWD010000030.1, on the reverse strand, counting down.
AATTCGAATGAGCGGCGGTAAATTTGTGTTGAGTGAAAAGTCGTACAGAGAGGCTGATTACCAATCCATTGGAGTCGAAGGAGCGGAAACAAAGGTATCGGTATGATTGTCACTTGTGGCAAGACTGAAAGTCTCAGCCTTGTCATCTTGTGGAACATTCAGGTGTAATGCGTTCGAAGCCGAACCAACCTCAGTATGCTGAGCGGGACTTGGTGGCAATGGAGGTAGATCTTCTAGGGTAATAGCTGTTCCCTTTGGAGTTTCCTGAGACTTCTCCTTGGGTGTTGACGAACCGAGATTGGGAGAACTGGTGGGAGGCGTAGTTTGACCATCTCCCTCTGTGGACCCGGCCTGGGTGCGTGGGGCCGTGGTAGACATGTCATCTCCAGTGGCAGGCGTGGATTCGGTGATCGAGTTCGAGTTGGTCCTGTCAGTGATGACAGATCCCAGACTGGAAGCCTCAATGCCAGGCCCTTGAGCCTGTACATCCTCTCCAACACTACTCCCATCATCACTAGCACTTTCATCTTCATCTCCAACGTCTCCAACATCAACACTCCGCGCCCCCGTGCGATAGCTCCCATTAGTCCACAAGCTACGATCTCTGAAGGCACTGGGAGTGCCCGGAGCGATGCTGACCCCGGCCAACCTAGCACTCCACCCACTGGCCTCACTTTCCCAACTACCTCTCCTTGAACTTCGAGGCCTGAGAGCACGGACACTGGCATCTACATCACCGTAGCCATATCGTTCGCCTTCCATTAATAACCCACCATCATCACCATCACCATCGACATCATTCAGGATGAAATGACTCGCACTATCTCCAAGACCGGTGGGATTACTGTAATGAGAGACAGAATCCTCTGCAAGCGATGTTCTCCCAGAGATCGCGAAAGCCCCGGCACCATATCTGGCACCTGGCATTCCAAAGGCCGACGAAGCCAAAGTGAGAACCGATGCATCATCCATAGGCGGAGAAGAGGGACGTGGATTATTGCGAGGATGATGTGTGGTATGTTGAGGCGCCTGTAATGGTATGGACAATGAACGTGAATTGGAAGTTATATTGCCTTGAGTTGTCGAAGATGGACGGGAAGTAGCTGTGGTGATAGGTAAAGCAGAGAAGGTGATAGAACCTCCTATGCTCGGGCCGGATGAATGAGTGCGCACATGGTGAGTGATCCTGTAGTTTGGTATGGTCGGAGTTGGAGGAGCCTGGGCGATGTGTGCCATTCCGCCTGTTAGGTCGACACTGAGGAGGGTTGTGGGCTTTGTACTAGCTGCCATGCTAGCAAATGTTCTGGGATCCGAGAGATACGACGATGAAGAGCGCGACGGAGATGGAGAGGGCGGTGCGCTAGGTGGGATGGGCCTGACTGAGGCATCTTCGTCGGCTTCTTCTATGCTGCGTGGCGACCACGTTGATTCGAGCAAGCTGGAAGTACGCCTAGGTACATCGAAAGAATCCAGGGTTCGAGCGTCGACTACGCTGTTGATGTCATCGTCATTGAGAGAGATGACAGTATTCCTCTTTGTGCTACCGATGGTACTCGGTACTCTCCTGGAGGCTCGGTTACTGCGTTGTCTGGCTGGGACGGGGACGGGTGCGGTCTGCGGGGGACCCGATGAGCGACGGTGGGAATCCTTTGGAATTGGTGATCGTGAATCACGTCTGTCTGAGCGAGTTGCGTTTGGATCTGAGGCTCTTCTTGCACGGACGGTCCCGGCCAATTTACGTTGGAACCAGTTGAGAATGGGCTTACTTGACCTCCTTGTGATCTTCTTCATCTGAGACTGTGGTGCTGAAGGTTGTCTTTGCTGGAGGGGGACTGTTTCGGGGCTAGTACTGGGCCGCTTTGCAGGAGATTGAACCTTCTTAAGTTTGGAGTCGTGATTCGCACTGGTGGTCCCTGGACGCTTGATTGTTTGATTCATGTCTGAGGGGTCCTTCTGGATATTTGTAGGCTGTTGTGCAAGGGGTTGTGGCATTGTGCGAAAAAGATGAAGAGAGAAAGAAATGAGATGGGAGATGGGAGGAAAAGACGGGAAAGTGGAACGGTTGTTGAGATGCAATTCAAGCTGGCCCTCAATGCTGCACGCACCAGCACCGACCCAAGGGCGTCTATTACGTGAACCCATATCGAGATCCCATTTTCCCACATTCTGCTCCCGAATTTCCATTTCCGGAGCTACCCACAACGACGTCGGTGAGCTCGTCCTCGTACTCTGTTGCCAGCAGGTCGTCTTGGATGTGGCGGCATTAAACAAAACATCAGTTAGTATCCTTTTCTCCCAGTCGTCGTGTTTGAGTCAAGTGAGCTCGCCAATTGACCCACAACCAAGGTCGTTCCGCTGCCTTCATGCCATCGTTCGGGATGTCACCACGGCACCAAGGATATTCTTCAGTTACCATCGAGTTGTGCCCCTCCCGATTCCCCTGCATTCTACGGCGGTTTCTGCCTACCGAAAGATTGAACCCGCATGTCTACAAATACGGGTTTGTCGCCGGAATGAGCTTGTGCTCGATCGGCGCTCCATTCCGACTGCATCATGCCACACCCATTCCACCACCGACTTGACTCTGCCTTGCCTTGCTCCTCCCAACCATGAATGTTTCCGCCGTTCAACGCCTTTCCAAACCAATCTTTCGCACTTTCCCCGCACATAACCACTGTGTTCCTACTCTAATCCGTCAGAATCACAACGCCTCCACAATCCATGAGCCCAGGCCGAGCGGCTCGAGTTCTCCGGACATCTCCTTTACACACCCCAAGGATCCAGGAAACACCGCCCCCTACACTCCCTCGAGTAGCAAAGGCAACGGTACATCGGAACCTATCGTGATACCTCTCCATCCACCCGCTCCTAGTGGTTCGAAGCTCCCACTCCCTCAACAGGCCCGCCATCAACAGTATGCGAACCCGCCATTTCACACTCACCAGTTCTTCGTCGCTCTGGAAAAATCATTCCCCACTGAGACGTCACGAAGTCTGATGAGGGCAACAAGAGCCTTACTGGTGGACAGAGTTGGCAGGGTAAACCGGGAAGCTCTCACAATCAAGGACCTCGAAAGTGTACGCACATTCCCATCTTGCCCCAATAACCGCTAACACCGCAAACCCATACAGCAAGCTTACCTGTTCCGAGCGGCATTATCTGAACTGAGGGGAGAGGTCACTGTCCACACCCGCAATGAAACTGCCGCAATGCGTGCTGCAACTTCTGCTGTGAGACGCGAAGTCGACGCCCTTGACGGTCAAATGAAGGAGGATATCGGTACTCTGAAACATGAGTAAGTCGACTGATCGTTATAGTCTTCAGAGGGTATATTGATTTCTCTCTGTGCCGTAGAATTCAGATGGAATTGGACAGTCGAAAGAATGAGGCGAAGAACGATATCAAACGGATGGACATTCATAACGAGGCAAGTAATGTTGTCGTTTCTGATGACGTTAGGGCTCATATCCCTTTCAGGAATTATTGAATAAGTCTCTGGTAACCCTGGGCGAGCTACGAACGTTCATTGAGGAGGTCCGGTGGGATAACATGCGCAATTCTGTTGGTCCGTACCACCCACTTTACTCCAAGTACAATTAATTAAGTCTGACCCCTCATAGCCGCATTGTCTGCCTTCCTACTCATGATATTCTTCTCTATGGAAGCGTATATCTCTGGGAGAAAGTTCCCTCTACCACCCATACCCGTAACGGATGTCGTAGAGCCTGAGGAGGGACTCAAAATGGATTGGGTTACATAGAGATCGCCATATCTGATAAGATTGTGGGTTATCTCGACTCGATCTCCCAGCATAATCAACCTGCATAGACAACATAGCAAGGGGTAGAAGGGCATCTGAAGACAATTAATATCTACACGGTCGAGTATGGATTAATTCGCCTTATGTATCAAACAGAAACTTTCCCTTCTTTTCTCGGGACAGTGGATTTCGGCTCGGGAGCTGGTCGTCCCACTCACTTTCCCTACACTACTCATCTACTAGAATACAAATACACCCTTTCGTTATACCCAAACTGCCTTAATGTCTGCCTGAATTTGCGCACTAACCTCAGTGGACCTCAAGTTTTTCCAACTTCTCTGTCAAGCCGTCCTCTGGCTTGCCTTCTGCCTTTGTCTTCGCCTCATCCTTCTGACCTCCATTCTCTTTCCCTTTCGCCGATCCAGCAGGCACATCATCATCATCGTCGTCCTCCCAATTATCCTTCACCTTCTCTACGACTGGAGTCGCAGCCTTTTCCTTCCTCTTTTCCTTCCTCTTCTCGTTCTTCTTGGCACTCTTTGTCTTCGCGGTTGATGTAGATGAGGATGTAGTAGTTGGAGGTGTCCAACCTATGATATGCCCCTTTGGAAGGGCGTTCGAGTCCATTTGAGCCTGTCTTGATCCTCTGAAGCGACTGATGTCTTCCACAGGTGTGAATCCTGGGCGGATCTTAATCTCTTTACGGACACTGGGGACATGGCGGAGGTATGAGGAAGATGAATCGGAGGAGGATACGTCCACGAAGGCACAGATATGAGGAATACATCTCCACTCAACACACTTATTCAAGGAGAAGAAAGATTGAAAGGACATACGTTCCATCTGGACGTCTCGATTCCGGTACAACGCGATTGAGAGTTCTGGGATCAACAGTGATCCCTGCAGTAGTCGTCTTTGGGAATAAATCAGGCTTCGACATGATGGTATGTTTCCAAGAATTGAGTCAAGGGGCGGGTATGTGGGATTTGCGAGATATACGGGGATAGACAAGGGGCGAATCGTTACAAGTGATCAATCTCAGACTGCGTATGGCTGCGCGTCGCGGATTATGGAACCTGACTCAAACGCGCACAATGATAACCAAACACCCGAGGCCTGTCTTCTCCTCTTCCCGCTCATCCTCCGCTGCGTCCAAAGGGGTCAATCGTGAAAGATAAACCCAAAACTCATCGTTACAGCAAAAAATCGTCATCGTCGCCGGACAGTATTAGATGCGCTACGCAGTATTCGTGACTGGTCCAGCAGGGGCAGGAAAATCAACATTTTCCTCCTCTTTCATTACCCATCTTCAAACTTCAAAACGCACTGGACATCTCGTGAATTTGGACCCTGCAGCGAACAGCGATGCTTTTGAGTATGAACCTACAATTGATATTCGGGATTTGATAAGCTTGGAAGACGTGATGAGCGAGCTGGATTATGGGCCGAATGGAGGGCTTGTGTATTGTTTCGAGTGAGTTAGTGCGGTTTATTTTCTTCCTCTCCATTTTCCCGCTTGGTGTCAAGTATTCGATGCCATATCGAGTTGGACTGGACTCCGAAAGTCTGTACCCGGTACTGATACACTTGTGTGTAGATATCTTTTGCAAAATATGGATTGGTTCGATGAGGAGCTTGGGGGATACGAGGATGACTATCTCATCATTGATTGTCCCGGTATGCGTTACATTTTCGTGAAGATTCCTGGGCTTACATGGGTTCCCCAGGTCAAATCGAGCTATACACCCACCACCCTTTCCTACCGACATTGGTGCGGCATCTCAGTCGACTCGGGATCCGAACCTGCGCGGTCTACCTCCTAGAATCCCAGTTTATGGAAGACAAGTATAAATTCTTCAGGTATGTCGCCCTTGGCACTTCAGCTTGTCCTATCAAGTGAAGGAGGTTGACATCCCTGTCTCTAGCGGCGTATTATCCGCTATGTCTGCGATGGTCAACCTGGAAGTTCCATGGATAAACATCATGTCAAAAATGGATCTTGTTACAAGTAACACGGAAGATCCAGCCGGCGGGCGGAATGGCGTTCGCGCAAAGAAAGACATTGCCAGGTCCGTAGTTCATCCCGCCGAGTCATGGATGTCCTTTTGACTCTGATTGGCCCAACTCATCTGTCAACCCCCCCCCTTCAAACATTAGATACCTTGAGCCAGACCCGTTACTGCTGGTCTCTGCGCCAGGTAGTAGAGAGGAGTCTAAAGACAGACATTCGAAGTTTCATGCCCTGAACCGAGCGATTGTCCAGCTGGTATGTAGACTTGCCAAGATGTCTATGGGTTGACATCGTCTCATTGGGCATTAGATTGAGGATCACCCTTTGGTGTCGTTCTTGCCTTTGGATCTCACGGACCCTGACTCAATAGAAACGGTGCTCAGTCACATCGACTACACGATGCAATATGGAGAGGACGAGGAACCGAAGGAGGTCCGTCAGATTCCTTTGACTGAACAAATACCTGGATTACTCAGACGAACTTTATCAACCCTTTTTTGTAGCCACAAGACCTTGATGAAGGGGACTTTGCGGACATGGAGTAACCTGGGGAGTGATCTCTTGGTGTGCCATACTTCGATGTTATTCGGAAGTCTACTACGTATCGAAGGTTCCCTTATTCCCCTGCCAGGCGACCGAATACTTGTGTTCCACCCACTCTGCATTCTTAGGGGACCTCGTCAACGGTTTAGCCTACGGAAGTGGCTCCCCACTCCAACGACGCTGGAATACACGTTGAGTACATGAGTCGGACGTCAGGTAGAGAGCCTGACCATGCCTCCATTTCAACGAGCGCATTGGATGAGTTTACGCTATCGTGGAGCTTGGTTCAGTTCAATTACCGACGAGGTCGGAGCATGCTGATAGATACTCGTTAGGGGTACCCAGCATCCCTTTGTCGGGAAAGGGCGGCCGCAAGGGGATGGGTCTTTGTTTCACTTCTCTTTGTGGCTATTTGGAAACATTGAGCTCAACGTATTTTCCTCAAGGATTCCGTACGGTTTCCTCCGACTAAANTTTCGTATCAGGGTCGAAGCTCCTTTGAGTGTCCTGGGACTCCTGGATGTCAACTCCGTCTAGTCGACTCTTTCGATATATTGCAAGCTGATATAAACACGGATTCCAAGGACAGGCGCGTCAATCTTCGCCACGGAATGATCTCCCGCCCTTTTGTACCCACATATCCTCACCATGAGTCTATCCACCGACCGCCCATACATCTTTGGCTATGCACATCTCATCCGATTGGTTCTATAGTCCCCAATGCAGCTGGGCCCGAAGAATTGACATTGGCGAATAATTATTCGTCCTGTCGCACTGGCTTGCATTTATGCATGACGGATTGCCGCACTGTGTCCTGAGAGGCTAGCACGATTCAATCAACAAGTCCAATTGAGAACTTTTTTCTCCTCTTGATTGTATTGGCGGCGGCTGTGAACTTATACCCACAAGGTTCAAGTTACCCCACATTCGTTTCCACAAACTCGAACCTTCTGAAGGGTGCCTTACCTTTCGCGGATCGGAGCTAACCAAAGTCAATCTGGGTGACGACACTTTGATCAAGAAGTTGCTGGCATTCGGCCGTGGGTTTGCAAATCCCGTGAAGTTGGTGCTATAGATAACGCTTCGGGCGGTTCCAATGGAGAGTGGAGCTGTACAATCACGAGTATGGAGGAGAAGATGTTTGTGTATGGTTCAGGATATTGGTATCGGGTTGACGGAAAGTATATACCGGTGCCGGTACGTGCACTCAAATTAATATCATATACTGGAACAATGCAGGTTCACTCATTCTTTCTTTCTGTTTATTCTCCGATTTAGTGCGCAGTCGCTTTGTACGATGCTGAGTCCGAAACTTGCAGGGTTGGTCCAAGTTGCCGGAATAGCGGTTATTCCGGAGAAGCTGTGCAAGTAAGTACAGACACTCATAATTTGCAGGCACTGACTCGAGCACGATCATGATCACCATGACAGGCCTCGAGGCTACCTCATGTTCCCAGATCAACAGGGGTTGACATTGCTCCCAAATGTCATTTGTTCCACTGCCCTCGGGATCCAGAGTCAGTACCCTATGAGTTGGAGGTAGTATGGGTGCCATTCTTCCATCACATCAGCATCCGTAGAGGAAATTGGGTATCCAGATCTCATGCCAGTCCACTCAGTGGTACTCACGTCCTACCTCGCGCGTATCGTGAGGTGCGGGGCGCTATGCGTATTAGGGACAATAGGGACAATGGGTCGTGATAACTTAGTTCGTCCGTTGTGACTGCGCCTGCCCGTCCTGCGAAGGGGTGAAGATATGGCCAAACCTTTGATTCTGAAACTTCTCACCTTCTGAATGACTTTCGGGCACGGAGCCACTCGGTTTGGGGAGCCTCCCTCTCATGAAGGGGCCACCTGCGCCGAAGCTCAAGCTTGTCACCGTACGCCTCGGGTAATACTGCGATTCCTATTTGGCCCAGGTGAGTATAGCCAAGTCTCAGTCTCTACAACACTGGTCTAATCTTAACACCCTTCCCCCAAAAGCTTAGTCAGGGACTCAGCATGATGCATTGTACTTCGTTGTGTCGGTGTGATACTAGGAAAGGGTGACGTGCGCGCTTGAGATAATTGTTTTATGAGTCTTCTTGTGTGAACTCCACTCATTGGACAGGGAGGAATCACCAAATCTCGACGGATTATCCCAACCCTTCCATCTCTTTTCCATATCACACAGTATGTCATTTCCTGAATTGGGCGATTCAGCCTTAGTTCTAACCAATTTACCTTTAGGACCTGGACCGATTCCGTGTAGATTGCTCCGTCCGGCCTTCAAGCTGTGCCAGAACCTGCTTGAAAATCACGAACACGGCCGGACTTTGCACTAGACTCTTTCTCAGCGCCATCACAAATCGTGCATGAAGTCCGTTTGTGCCACTTCGGGTGGTATAAAACGGGATGACGATATGCACAGAAATTCATCGGTTCTCCAACTTCCCACCCCGAAACCCAATCTCACATCACTACTCCAACAATCATTTAAAAGCAGGCCTGTGAATGAGCAAAGTGAACAAGCTATCTCAAGTCCCATCCGTTCGCTCATTCGCACCACCACACGATTTTCCTATCCCCGGCACAACAGAACACGACGTATTCTTCCCAACCTATTCTCGCGTCCCAGCACCGACCAGCACAATGTCTCCCTACATCGTTCAGACCGGCACACACCACACCAGATCCCGTTCACAATCGCTATCCCGCCAACCTCCAGTAATCTACACTTCTACCCACCACAGTCGTGGATCCCATGACTCCCGCAGGTCAAGCGGTTCTCATGGTTCACGCAGATCGCACGGTTCTCACCATACGCACAGGTCGCATGGATCTCATGGGTCTCATGGTCGACACCACTCACGGTCTCGCCATGATTCGAGAGATTATGATACCCACCGAAGACACCATAGTGTCGGTCCTGGGACCCGCGTAGTATACCCCTCCACCACCCATCACTACAGCACCGGAGCTCCAACTTACGTTGTCTCCCCACATTCTACCCACGGGAACGTATTGCATCATCGCCAAGCGCCCGTACAAATCGTTGACACAAGACACCATCGCCACCATCACAGCGCCAGTCCCGTGGTTCTTGTAAGTTATATCCCTTCCAGTTATCCACAAGGATTGTCCTGATCTCTTTCTTTGTTCTAGGGTAACCAGGGACATACCCATTATCCTCACTATTCCCATGACTATGGTCGTCGTTACTCGGAACCGTCACTGGGAGAGCGCATTCGCCGTTTCTTCCATGGTTTCGGCCACCATCATACCCGTTCTAAAGGGTTCGAATATTCTGACGCTCGCACTGGCCATCCAGTCGACGTCCGTGGAAGGCCTATCTATCGAGTTTAAATCCGACTGGCTCTATTTTTACATCTCATCTATCTCTTTTTCTCCACACTCGAACCTACAATGTATTCACAATGTACCAGTATCTCTCCTACCTGCGCCGGTTCCGCCTCTTTGGTAGGACTACTTCGCGGTCTACACTTTCCTGATCGCAATCACATCCTAATACCTATCGCGAACTAGTTTTTGAATCCACGAGTATATTCTCACTCTTCGAATCGTCTGCATATGACCAGGTTTTTATTTGAGCCAGTTTTGTCTCTGATTGCATATGCATCCTCTCGAAGCTCGTAGTGTTACCCGCGATATATCCTCAGCCTGTACTTATAGTAGCAGTTTCTATGCCATGTCTGGAACATTCGCAACTTCCATATCAATGTCCGAGTACTCCGGGCATGTTGATACAGGAGCAATGGCACAATGAATAATCCCGCATCTTCGAGTGTTTATTCGAGAGCAAGAAAGGCGAGAGATATCAAGAATACTTATTGGTACGATAAATGTACAGATCACAGGGAATATCTGAAACCCTGGTGGATTTATCGTAGAGTAGAAAACCAAAGCACATGTAGACGGGGATAGTATAAACAAAGAGAGGGAGTTAGGACAGAGGCAAGGTCTTCACGAGGTATTGAGTTGTCAATCCACCTCCATAGCCTGTGACTGTCGCTTATTTTCTGCAGCTTGGATCCAGAGCATAACCTGCTCTCCTATCTGAGAAGTGTTGGCAACGACCTCTTCACGAATGTTTGCTTGTTGGGGATCATCCCGAGTACCTTCCCAAAGCACGGCGATGCTGACTTCGATCTGATTGACGACCGTATCAGATCGAGATAAGTACACAATAAGCATAAAAAAGGGACGTACCTTCTCAGCGAGTTCTGCCAAAGCTTCTTCCAATGCGTTACCTACAGCCTCCGCAGCTTTGGATAGACGTCCCATGATGACGTCTGCAGCATCGTCAAAAACGATACCCTTGACATTATGGACGAAATTATGGAAGACGCTCTGAATAAGACAGCGATGTTAATTCCCTCGGACGATAGGAAGTGGGCAAAGTTTGAACTCGCCTTCTGTCTCGCTACACTACCTCTTCCTCGCTCCTCCATGGCCAGAGTGTAACCTTCCTCAAGTTGGTCCTGGACATGAGGAGCCAGGCACCGACTAACTTCTTTCTGCTCCGTCGTCACGGTATTCTGCACCAATTCAAGGGTCTTTTGAAGCGCTACCTTCGCCTCCTCGAGCGAAAGTTCACCCTGGCCTCTTGCACGTTCCTTCAGACCTAAAGGCGCGTCTGTCTCGACTTCTTTCAATAGTTTTGTGATCGCGTTGTTAGTCGATTTCTCGAAGGTGCTGAACATGTCGGCTTCGAACACCTGAGACCATGAGCTAGCAATGTTCCTGGTGAAGGGGTTGCACAGCTCGACATTGAGATCTTGCCTCCAAGATCCCAGACGGCGAAGGGCTGCCCAGAAGAATGAGAAATTGGGGAAATCGAAGGATACAATTGTGGGTACATACTGGCGCGATATGTTGCCCAATGCATAGACGCAGCAAAGTTATCTGAAGTTTCAACAGCGGCGGCAGCAGCCTAGCCAGGTTATATTAGAGCAACAGCAAATTCGAAAACGAAGAAATCCTCACATTGATTGCACCGACCCGACATTTGTCCTCGAGACCATCGCGGAAACGATCCTGGAGCTCGGAGACACAACCATCAATGATGACTTGGAAGTCCTGCAAAAGCGAATGAATACCACATTTTCCGATAGAGACGGTGTATTTGCTTACCTTGATAAGGCGCGGGGTAACTCCAGTCGCGTTGTTGAGATTACTGGCCTTGGGTACTTTGCGAGGGATTGTGTAGAGCCTGCCTCCACCAAGACCATGGAGATTAAGTCCCGACATATCGATATCAGAACTTGCCCAGCCACCACCGTATTGAGCGTAGAGATCATCCTCATCGTCTTCATCTTCGTTGTCAAGGAGGTTGGATTCCCATTTTTCTCGAAGAACTTCGCGGTCCAGATCTGTGACTTCGCCAATACCCTGGACGTACGTCTTGACAGAATTGGCAAACGTCTTCAACTGTGTTAGGAAGTTTCGGGCTGCGCGTTCACGAGACGAGACAGTCAGGCTATGACACCACTTTTGCAGGTCTGGGATGCCAGTGTCTACGACATTCGAGAAACAAGTGGGGTCCCCATCTCCTTTGACTTGGCCTGTCAAACTGTTCAGAAAATGTGGTAATGGTAATTTACAAGACAGACCTTTGATTCGGACATAATCCCGCGCAGAACATGTAAACACAGGAAGGTCAATGGCCTCGTAGTCTACACAAAGAACTTAGTTATATCATCAACGCATGAAGGGAGAAGAGAGTTACCTCTAATATTGACGGTCGGATCAAAACCATCAGGGTCACGCTCTTCCGCGGCCGCGTCTACCAGAACAACGTCAGCGATAATTTCGCTGTCAAAATGACCACGAACCATCCAGGTCCTTCAATCCAACACGGAAGTCCTCCTTGAGGACATCTCGAGAAAACTGGATAAGGCAATCAGTTCATGAATCTCAGAGGCAGTAAGACCGATAGCCGACAAACCTCTGACCGCTTCGCCGAACAGAACGCATTCTTTTCTCTCTGAGCTTTGGACTCCCGCTTTTTGAGAGTGGCCAAAGTATCGTTGGCTTCCTTCTTCAGACGTCGGAACTCGTTCAGTTGAGATCGAGCCTCCTTGATCGCTTCCTTTGCCTCTTGAATCTTGGCTTTGACACCATCGATCGTTGCTTCTTCCTCCTCTTCATTTTCCTCGTCGTCATCGTCGTCACTTTCAGAATCCGAGCCTGACCCATCGCTTCCGTCGCTACTAGATGCCCCTTCGCCATTTTCTGAGGCGGAATCGTCTGACCCATCATCAATGAAATCGTCATCGTCATCGTCACTTCCGCTTCTCCTTCGTTTTTGAGGACGGTCCCCATTGTGACCACGCTTGCGCTTCTGACCGACAGATGACTGTCGATTTCCGGAACCTTTGCCCTTCTTCTTCGCTTTACCAGTAAGAGTACGAACGAAAGGCCTGCCATCTTCGAGCGCTTCGATATGGGCTTCATGTTCAGTAATAACGTCGCGGATATGATCGAGTTGCTCTTCGATTTCTGAACATTTCGGTGAATATGGACCCAGAGAGTGGTATCCTGGGATCAACTTTACCTTTGGCTGCTGCAGCTGCTTCTGATTTCTTCTTGGAGTTTTCGGATATCTCAGATTTACATTCATAAATCTCAGACTCAATTGCCTCCAGTTCAGGCTCGTCATCGAGGTTCAATGCGCGAATGACTTCAGAGCATGAGATGTCATCACACTTGGTAGCTTCATATCTATTTAGTGATAGACGACCAAGTCAGAGGGTAGACGACTCACCGATGAAAGTAATGGCATTTGCATCGTAACTAAAGCGCCATAAGTAACATCTAGGTAAAAGGTGTTGTGTACTTACTTTCCATCTAGTAGAGACAATGTCATGTTGTGAGACTGTGTCGCAAAATGTAGTACGTACCCACTAGAGGGGTCAAGGAGGTCAATCCAGGATCACAAATGAAAACGCGACATATGCTACTTACTCATCAATTGCATCTTGAATGCGTCTCCCATGAGATCTGTCACACCGTAAATCTAAATCCCCATGGAGTACACGTCAATAGGATGCTACATACCTCTTGCGGTCTTATCGTCTACTGCTCTTGTTATTGGAGCGAGGATCCAAATGCAATCACATTTCTTCATGTAATCCTTAGCAATATTATTCCTTGCTGCGTTGGCATCAGCAACACCAGGTAAATCCACGAGAAGGGCACCCGTTGACAAAGCTGCAGCGTTACACCGAACATTGACTTGGCGAATTAGAGGCCAGAAAGCGGGACCATCGGCGTCGTCGTCCTTCGCCTTTTTCTTGCCATGATCCTTCTTGAATTTGGCAAGAAGGGCACTGCCACGAGATTGTTGTTCCTTCTCTTTCGACTTTCCCTTGTCCTTTTTCTTGTCACCTCTTTTCTGGTCCTTGGAGTCGATGTACTTCGCGATCTCCTTGCCGAATGTCTTCGAATCAGCAGCAGTAATATGCTTCGTGGTGCCTAGCATCGAGGCAATTCCTATAGACCCAAGCAATAAATTGTCAGGTCAAAAATGCGATTATGGGAGAAACACGAACTTCGATCACAGGCAATAATTTGGTCAAGGCTCATTCGAACCAGTTGATCCTGGGAAACCGACGGGTAAACAGCGTGAACCTAATCGACCGAGAGATTAGCGTTGGCTTCGTAGGCGAAAATAAGTCTAACCTTATGCCAAGCGACACCCGCGTCGCTTCGGAGGTCAGTGCTACGTTTAATGTTACCATCCTCGTCAACGAGATCATCCAGGAGAACGGAAAGCTCCTGGCGCCACTCTTGTTCGGAGAGGAAAGAGACATCCGCGTCGACAGTTTTTTTGTTATGATAACCAATTTCTGTAACAACGGCCGTGCAAGCTGCGAATGGAGTGGATTGATCAGAGATGCCACCAACGGAGTTTACTGGCATTGGCATACCTCGCATGCCACTGGTAGGAACAATGTTGTCTAGTGTATGATAGTCAGTTGACCTGAATGGTAATGACCAGACTGCACCAACATACCATCGAGGATGGCATTCAGAATAGAAGATTTCCCGGCACCAGTTGCTAAGGAGGCATTAAGTGTCATTGGAACGATATTTCTAGAATGTGGGACCTCACCACCGCAAATAGCGATCATTGTTGACGGGGTACCTTGGGATCGCAGGCTATGTCCGGTAAGGTTAGGATGACGCATACACTGGACGAGCGATAGCCTCTACCTTTCCAGCTCTCTGATCCAGACGTCTTTACGTAGCTTGCTGCCAAGTTCTAGTCGGTTCACGTTGACTCTGAGACTCTTCACCATTCCAAGACCTTCCTTAAGGGCGGCTTCAGGCTGATATTGAATCTCGTCCACAGATTCGTATAAGTTGAAGGTAACGACGGGTACTGGCGGATCCTGTGGAGCATCGCCCATTTTGACATCTTGGCCTTGGTCTTGGAGAGCACTTATCTGCAGCGAGAATATAGACAGTTATGTCTTGATGGACTGCACATCGTGATATCAACATGAGCCTTACCGTGTCGGGGGCCACAGGCTCGTTTTTAATGCGCGGCTTGGTGTCAGCGATGGAAACATTTTGCGATGAAGAACTACTTGGGTGGGCAATTCGAAAATCCTGAGGCTCTGGCTTTATCTTAGGCAAATTCTATAAAAACAAGACCACTTGATGGTCAGTACAGAATCAACCTTGGCCCAACTCAACTGGAAAGCTCACCGGCTGCCGTGCTTCAGATTTGACAATGATTGTCATATTTGGGGAGAAAATACGCTAATAATTACGCGTAATCAGTGAGTGTTGGTCTATGGGATGGGTTGGGGTGTATATGGGGGTGTGGTGAAGGAACAACGCTCTGGCGTGTTTGGGAGGGGACTCATGAGAGTCACGGACGCGTCGCGTCACGTCCGTAACACCGCGACGTGGTCCTTCATAATATCCTAATCAGGCAATGGCCGAGCCTAAATAGAGCGGATCTGACTCGACTGGGGAGCGGCAGCGGAACACGCCCCCGACGTGACCCGCTCGGAACTTTCCATCCAACGCCACCATAATCCCACCAGATAAGTGTATGACGAAGTGAGATTCGAAAGGGAAACCAAGCTTCAAGCTTCAACTTCTTGTACAAATAATTCTATCAAAAACCAAATTAGAACCGTTGTGGTGTCCAATGCCCTCTCAAACTCTTTGCAACGTCTTCTTCTGCTCTCGAGACCGTCTGGTATCGCGAAGATTGTTGTTCCCCTAACCCGAGCAGCAAAGCACGCCCATGGTTGAATTCTTGGGTGTCAGATACATCGACCTCCGATAGGGTGCCTTCCATGATGTCGTCCTGGTCCTCTTCATGAATCTCTGACGATCCCAATGGACTCGGAATTCGGCCGTTGCGCTCATATCTTGTGTCAGCAACCCAATCGACATCGCCAACCTCAACGAGTATGGTCTCCTGTCCAAAGGAATCTCCGGGAATGGAAGTAGAATTACTCCAGAGGTGATCGGCTTGACTGGAATGGCCCCGACGTTGGTACAGGTCTTCACCGAACTCAAGAGGTTCCAACGCCGTGTATTCGTCGCTATGGGTAAAGGGGACGTATTCATCCTCTCGACTGGCGTAGTATGTCTCATCCCGAGTCCAATCGTCTAGAAAAGATTCATTGACCCCTCCCGTATCGTACATGGCCTCTGGGATTTCCTGTCTTCCGCCATCTTGCAGATGCTCACTTCTCTCTGTGGTATCGAACCAGAGATGTTCCGCAGAGTCTAGCCCCGCGCTCGACTTCAGTTCTTCCTCAATTGACGCGAGTAACGAGTGCGATGATGGATCATCCAAGCTTTCGCCCTGTATCCTGGGTTCCACGTAGCTGTGATCAGTTGTCTTGGCCATCGTGTCTTGCAATAGATCATCGTGTGTCGGCGAAATCAGACTTGGTGGATGGGATAACTCGACATCAATTGGCCCAGTAGGATCATCATTGGCCGGCTCGAGGTTCACAAGGCGTTCTTCACCGTCGAAGTCTGGAAGTACCTGTTCTCCTGCGGGTTCAGGGAAATAGCGAGAAAATTTTCTGGTGACGAAAGGCGGCAGGTTATTCCCATTGATCTGGGATGCAGACTGTGAAGGGGCGAGCGAAGATGATTTGGTTGGAGATGTTCCATGGCGAACCGAAGCCAGTGTCTCTTTCTCGACGAATCGGGTCACAGGTTCCTCGCCGGAAGCGTTGCACGTGGCCCATTTTGATCTTGTCGTATCCAGGACGATACTTCGAGACAGCACGCTTGCCGTATGGGTCACATTGCTATCCCTCTCGATATCCCAGATGATCGAGGGGTTCTTGGTGGTCTTGTTGCGTGCAGTCACGGACTCAACTTCCTTCACATTTGACTCGGGAGATGGGACTCGGCTGGTCTTCTGACTCTCGTCGTCTTCGGCCTCGACGACTAGTGCGATGTTCCCTTGTTCACTACGTCTTTTGTGGGATTTGTTCTGCGTGGATTGTTGGTTGATCGGTCTCGACAGGCTCGAATTCGTTTGCGATCCCTCAGATCCACCATCTTCGCTTGCTGTTGCTGAGCTTTCCGACTGCTGTCCTATATTGTTCCCCGATTTACTCAGAAATTGCTCTTCCGACCATGTCACACCTCGCCGTTCTAAAGAAATCACTGAGTCAATCCATTTGTACTCATAAACCATAATCACATACTGTGGTTCTTTTTGGCCCTTACTGTGTTTCTTGTCGACGCTTTGCCTTTGTGAAAGAGACCTGATGATGGTTTCAACTGCGGTGTACGTGAGCATAGTCTTCCGTGTCATTCCGAATCGGGTGCATGCTTACAGTGAGCCTGCTTGTACCCAAATTTGCTGCTGTGAATCCATGCATCAAGGCAAGACCAGCGGCAAAATTTCCTCCACGACCCTTCTTTTCCTTTTCTCTACTCTTTCCAGAATCCTCATTTTCTTCATCCCCTTTTGTCTTTCCTGTTGGGATAGATGGTTTCACTATCTCCCGTCTGGTTCGTCTCCGTTCTCTTCTTTCGGCCAAGCCTAGGTCATCTTTAGAGATGTCATGGACACTAAACGTATCTTTCATTTCCTTACGAGCTTCTCTCTCTGAGTCAGAACTTGCCACGCGTTTACGGCGTTGCTTGATGTAGGGGTCAAGGGTTGTTTGTTTACTAAGTATCTTCTGGTGGTCGTGGGTCGAGCTCTTCCTCTTTTGAGCTAAGTTTGTTTTTGATGTATCCGTTTCAATAGTGTTGCTTTCCACTGGGTTCGATTGTGCTTTCTTTGTTTGCTCGGAGTCCGGAACTTTGATATCCTGCCGATCGATTTGGGGTACTCGAGGTCTCAAAACAGGGGAGTTGAATGCAGAAGGAGCTGGCGTATTGACTACTTCTCTGTTTTTCCCTTCTTCCCAGGCTTGTTTCGCAGATCTGCCCTCGGCTGCATAGTGGGCGAGGTTGCGTCGCTGTGATTCGACAAAGAAACGGATGTGCTCGGTCTTATCAATTTTTCCCGTAATGGCCAGGGTATCTGCTGAGATGATGGACAATTTCATAACGAACGTGGTGGGGTAATATGAAAAGACGGACAACTGTGTGAGGAGGGTACTCTGACGGCAGGAAGCAAGAAGTTTGGTTGGTTAGAACAGAACCACAGGAGTTGCCATTTATAGCCTCCTTCCCAGATTCGCCACTGATTGTGGCAGCTCGCAGGGCCACTCCTCTTTCATCCTGAACATGAACTCGAAATTAACAACTACAGGCACATCACTGCAATCTACTGGTTATCTCTACATGACTTTGATTCATAAATTTCTTGCCCCAATAGAACATACTAGGTGGGTCCCGTAGCACAAATGTCTGCATTCTATCCTCTGAATACTGGCACAGTTGAATGATCATCATCAAGCTGTATATACAAAGAATATGTTCCTATTCGCAAAATCATGTAACTCAACCCACAAAGCTAAGAAAGGGGGCTTAAACTTACTGTTTATCCGTCAGATCCATAAAAGCATGCCTCTCCCGCTCTTTCTGGACATCTCTGTCAGACCACCCATGACGCGCTTGAATCTCCGCAAGGTGTTTCCGTTTCTTCGCGTTGAGTCGCACATTGACCCACCGCAACAGAAATGATACTCCGATTTGAGATGACAAGAGTACTAAGATGGCAATCTTCCCCGGAATATAGGAAGGGGCGTCCTTCGGAAGGAATATCTCCGTACCAATGATGTTCCCGATGCTGAAAGTAGCAAGGGTCAGGGCGTTGATTGTATTCTGGAAATCGTGCAGTTTCAGTAATAATATCGAGTGAATGGGAGTTGACTACTTGCCTTTTTAGTATGCCCGCTCGTGTTACTGGCGTTGTACGCGTACACCGTTGATAAAGAACTTCCGAAAGTTCCAATAATGTAGGTTGCTGGGAACGCACTAGTGAGGCAACTGTAACTTTGAGTTCAGGGATAGGGATTTCCTACCGAAGAGGAGGGCCCCCTTCTTCCCAGAATCGTTCAAGCCTACCAACATTGCAGCCCCGATGATTGTCGGGATTAAACAATATACAATCGGAAGCATCCTCTCATTCTGTTGGGGTATCTGTTACTACGATATGGGGAAGACAATCGATAATCTCTACGATTGACCTTCTTATCGGAGTACCAGCCACAAAGTAAGGTGGTCAGCGAGGCAATTGCCCCTCCGGGAGTAGACAATATCAACGTTTGTTTGGACCTTGGATACACCCCTGTGAGTCCAGGATATGAAACACCCCCATTGCGCACCTGAAACTTACGTGTAACCGAAACTCTTGACAACAATGTTGCTGACTACGGTCACGACAAAATCAGGGGTGGGACAAATGAAGGTAATGTAATATTTAGAACTCACAATTGCTGAGAGCACCGTTAGGGATACTCGCTACGCACGGGGTAAGTCCTCCAATTCCATCCCGTGAGCAATGCATTGACGTACTCAAGATCGTGGTCAAAGCAATCAACCATGTTCGAACATCAGTCAATGCTTCTATTATTTGATCTTTCTTCCACTTCTTGTTCTCTGTCCCGCCCTGGTCGTCACGAACGCGCTCCAATGCTGCGATTCGTTCTTCTTTAGTAAGGAGACGAGCATGGACAGGGGAATCGGGAAGCCATAGTAGAACACAGATCCCGACAAGTATGGCAAGTCCTCCGAGAAGGAGGTATATGATCTTGTAGGGAGCGATTCTGTGACCTTCGTAAAAAGATATGCCGTAGGCTACAAATCCCCCGAAGACCTGGGTGAGTCCTAGGACATCATGTTGACCTCATTTACGACGCTAGATCATAACCAAGAACGAACCGTTCTACAGTAGATGTCTATGATTCAGTAAGGAGGTCATGCGATCTATGCATCCTTCTCACCATGACATAGAACCACGATACCCGTTGACCCTAGTCAAGGGAAGACGTAAGTAAGGAGGCAATTTCGACGGGTACTGACCTCACCTGTTCGTCCTTCTTGTAGAACATCGATATGATCAAAATCAAAATGGGTGCGACACAACTTTCACACATTCCTATTCGGATGGCTATCAGTCTCAATCTTCGTGCCTTCGATCGCGCTAGTGTACACACCAAGCAAGAACCGAAGGGCAAAGAACGCCCCGAAGGACGTCGTCACAGCGTGAAGCATCAGGATGATTCCCCAGATTACAATATTTGCACCTTCAACGACTGTAATAAGCCTTCGAATCAGTCGTTCAGGATGATGCTAACCCAAGTACTTCGCAACTCGTAGTTTCTGCGAGATGTATACTGTAGGGAACTCCCATACCAAGAATCCTAACAAACTCATAAGGTCAAGTGTTTGGTAACTCCGTAGATTGTGGCGACACTTACCGACGTAGAATGCAAGCGATACAAGGTTATAGTGCTAAGAGATACTCAGTTCAGAATCGTTTTCAACGAACAACAGGGAGATCCATCACCTGTCCTGTGATGGGTAGACCCATGATACTTGCGTAATTCAACGAAGTCTTGTCTCTGAAAGGCCAGATTTCAGTACAAGATATCCATCCACTACATCCGGACCTACAGGAATTGCGTGAAATATACAGCAGCACACAATGGGGGGATGATACGATCCTAGGTACCCAAAGTTCGGTAAATGATGTGGTCCCGCCATCTCGAGATACAAAATGAAAGCTCTCACAAGCTTATTGCGCAACTTCCGGTTGTATTCGTCACTAAACTGTACCTCTCTTTCCCTTCCAACCAACTTCAACGCCTCGTCCCCATCAGACGAGTCTACCAACGAGATAGTTTGGGATTCATAGATCTGCTTCTCGTCTTCTGTCGATGATGGACCTGGCTTCTCATCCGACGGTACGGGAGACTTGCGGTCATTGGTTGAAGAAGGTAGGATCATCGGTAGCAAGCTTCAGGCCAATTTCGCAGCAACGCGACGAGGATCCCAGAGTGATACGTTCAATTTATGGTGTCCACATCCCATACCATGCCGATCCCAGCCTTGTCCCAAAGATAAGATGAACGAAGAGCATGCCGTTAAGCTCATGTGAAAGCGTCCGAGATGGGTCTATAACCCAACACATGATAGTGTTCAGTCCCACACAACAGGGTCACCACACGAAGAGATAGCAAAAACAGAGTTGTTGCGTGGAAGAATTCCACCATCTAGGGGACTCATATCAGCACACCCACAAACTTATCGAAGGAACATCTCAGCGACGTCGATACATCTCGCAACCAGCACACGACTTCACGTCGGATAAGAGAGTTTACAATCTTTGTATTTTGACTTCCATGTACACCGATATCTAGTATGTGAGGACAAGACATGCTCGTGGTAGAATTACAGCTTTTGAATGACCAATGCAGACGCAGCTCCACCCTATCCGAAGCAGGTAAGTACATAGAAAGGGATCTCGATAACAAGTTGCTTACCCCGTTGCAGATTGCTGCTGCACCGTACTGACCGGACTGGAGAGCATGGATCAGTGAGACGATGATACGAGAGCCGGAGTTACCGATGGCGTGACCAAGGGCGACAGCACCACTAGTATAGAAACTCAGTATAAGGAGATCAACCATCAAACCGATCCTTGTGATACTCACCCGTTAACATTGATCTTTTCAGGGGGGATGTTGAGAACCTTTTCGACGATCCTGACGACAACAGAGAAGGCTTCGTTGATCTCGAAGAGAGAGATATCCTCGAGAGTCAATCCTGCGTTCTTGACAGCGAGAGGAAGAGCGACAGAGGGGGCAGACGGGAAATCGATGGGCTCAACACCAGCATCGGCGTATGCTAGTCATGTGTACGTACAATCAGACAGGTTGCAGATCACAGACTAAAACGGCACTTACAGACGACCTTAGCCAACGGCTTGACACCGAGCTCCTTCGCCTTCTCTGCGGACATCAAGATCAAGGCAGAAGCGCCGTCATTCAAACTCGACGAATTCGCTGGGGTGATGGTACCGCCTTGCTTCTTGAAGCTAGGGTTGAGAGTGGGCACCTTCTCGTAAATAACGCGCTTGTACTCTTCATCTTCCTTCACGATAGTGTCCCCTTTCCTGCCCTTGATGACAACCGGTGCGATTTCCGTGGCATATGCACCTTCCTTCCATGCTCGCTCAGCACGCTTGTACGATTCGATGCAGTGGGCATCCTGAGACTCCCTAGAGATGTTGTGCTTCTCTGCAGCAGCTTCTCCACAGTTGCCCATGGCGAACTTGTTGTAGACGTCCCAGAGACCATCATTCTCCAGCGAGTCTCTTGTCTCGAACTTGCCAAACACGGGGTTTTGACGGGGAAGCAAGAAACTGGGGTAGCTGATAAGGTAGCGCCTTTGGGGAGGTTAATCAACACACTTACGGCGCATTGCTCATGCTCTCCATACCGCCCGCGGCAACGACGCTCTTGTACCCACTTGAAATGCTCTGGGCGGCGAGCATAATTGATTTAAGGCCACTGGCGCACACCTTATTGATGGTCGTAGCGTCTGAGTTGACAGACATGCCTGCCCCAAGGGCGACTTGTCGTGCTGGGGATTGACCAACACCAGCCTGGACGACGTTACCGAAGTAGATCTCCTCGACGACTGAGGGGTCAACTTTGGACTGCTCGAAAGCGTGCTTCAGTGCAACGACACCGAGCTGAGGGGCAGTAACGGTCTTCAGGGAACCATTTATTGAACCCACTGGGGTACGGGAGGCGGCGACGATGACGACTTCGTGGGCTGAAGACTATGGGGTAAGGGGTGTTAGTAGAGCCAGGCATGTCTATGAGTATAAACCAGGTCGCACCATTGGACGGAAGAAGACGGTTGTGAGAGTGCGTCGAGGGGAAGATGAGAGTACTTTGCGAGCAGCAAACATCGTGTTTGACTTTCTTTATAGGCGAAGATGAGACGCTAACGTGACAAGGGAAAAGAATTGACCAATCGATAGGAACTCCGGCACTGATCGTACGACAAACAAGGGCGGCAGATATTTGTCTGAATCGCTGAACAATGACAAGAATGGTTCGTTATCGAAGGGACCGTTGACGCTGCTCTCTCAGGTCGAAAACTGAAACCGCCGCTGTCTTGAGCGACTGGGAACGGAGACCTGACACCATCTTATAAGGGATTTCTAACATTCGGGACCAAAGGCCGACACCGGTTGGATCATGTACCGAGTTGCCTTACCGGCAAACATGCGAAATACCCCCACTCCGTTCGGATTTCCGACTCGTACAGGACTCGCAAAGAGGGACAAGGGCATCGTTCCGACATCTCTTTACATTTTTACAAGCGGGAAGCGGGGTATCTATCGCATGCGGGGAAGATGGAGGGAACGGGCTCGAACAAGGCTCGTGTCTTACACTGCCAGAAGCGCTCGCAGATGCTTCGGTCGACTATCTCTCTCCCCGAGGCAAGTCGACAATGTTACCAACCACCGAAAACCACGCCTCGAGCCATCGCGACAGCCGTTCGGCCTCTCCCCACTCTCGGCAGTCCACCGCATCCATAATTTCCCCTACAACTTCGGCTGTATTGCACGGGTGAAGGTACCAGCATGGCGTCCCTAGCGTTGGGTGGTCCCCCTGTGAAAGTAGTGCAAAGGCGGGATCGGGAGTGCTAAGAGCAAACGTTGAACCCGTGTGTGCCGGAAGAGTCCCCTGTCGAAACATTGAGAGCTTTGTGATTTCCGTCAGTGTCAATGGAACCCCATCTTCGTGAGAGTGAGAATGCCGCGACATCAGACGATGAACCCAAAAGATGCTACATTGACTGCTCACTGCTGCGATGGGCACTAAAGTAGAAGGCTGGCACTTGGAACGTCACAGCATACACGACCCAGAGTTGGGCATTGATCAGCTCCGACAAAGGAGATGGACGAGATGCGTCGACAGCCACATCCTCAACTTCTTGCACGGAATCATCCGATTCAGTTGTATCACGAGTGTTGTCTTCTTGTGAACGAAGAGTTGTGGTAATTTGGCGAGCCATGTAGCCAAGGCCAGGGTATGTCTATGAGGTCGTCCTTTGAGCCAGTGCAGGATGCAACGGGGCACTTCTCCATACAGGGTGTTCTTTCCAGGTCCATCCAGCAGGGTGCTTTTGCGTGTACAATGGATCATCGCCAGAATCACATTTGTGGATGAATGTCTTGCAAGCGATCTCGAATTGTTTGCGTGAAAGAGCCATATCGATTGGAGGGTGAATCAGAGGAAACTAGCGCCCACTGTCCTGATTCAGGACAATCGTGGCGTGGGAATCAAACGATACAGTTGCTCGAATAGAGTTCTCAGCCACAGCGACTGGCCCATCCAAACCAGCATACTGCCCCGACGACATCGAATACAACAAGCCCGTCCAAGTGCCGGCCCACTCTCGCGGTATCTTCACATTTCGACCCTCTCTTAATCAATCATGGCTGTTGGAAAGGTGCGGTGCTTCTGGAGCCGTGTTCTGCTGGCAATTTGACCGACCACTGGACCATAGAATAAACGTTTGTCCAAGGGCAAGAAGGGCCTTAAGAAGAAGGTCGTCGACCCATTCTCCCGCAAGGGTGCGTTCTCTTGCACTCACATTGCGATGTGCGTGGCTTACGGGAGACCTTTGAACAGACTGGTATGATATCAAGGCCCCCTCAATCTTCGAGATTCGAAATGTGGGCAAGACCCTTGTGAACAGGTCTCAAGGATTGAGTACGTCCTGAGAATCCCAAGTACAATCCAAGCTGCTGACCTGGGTACCACAGAAAACGCGAACGATTCCCTCAAGGGACGTATCGTCGAGGTGTCACTCGCGGATTTGAACAAGGATGAGGAGCAATCCTTCCGCAAAATCAAGCTAAGGATCTTGGACGTCCAGGGCAAGAACTGCCTGACCAACTTCCACGGCATGTCATTTACCTCTGACAAGCTCCGCTCTCTCGTCCGCAAGTGGCAAACACTCATCGAGGCACACGTTGATGTCAAGACGACTGACGGCTACCTCCTCCGTCTCTTTGCTATCGCTTTCACAAAGCGTCGGCCTTCGCAAGTCAAGAAGACCACCTATGCCCAATCTGCTCAGATCCGAGAGATCCGGAAAAAGATGTTCGAGATCATGACGAGGGAGGCTACCAGCTGTGATTTGAAGGAGTTGGTCCAGAAGTTTGTGCCAGAGGCTATTGGACGTGAGATTGAGAAGGCGGCGAGGAGCATCTACCCCCTACAAAACGTGTACGTTCACAAGGCCAAGATTCTCAAGGCGCCGAAGTTCGATCTCTCCAAACTCCTCGAGTTGCACGGCGAGTCAACAGACGTAAGTTCATCCGTAGTCACCCTCGTAGGATCGCTTTCTCACATTGCATCGTTTTTTAGGAGACCGGCACACGGGTAGTGAAGGACTTCAAGGAGCCTGAAATCCTCGAGTCTGTTTAAAACCACCCTCATTTTTGTCTTGCCTTTGTACTACTCCATGATTACTGTTTTTCTATGTGACAAGGGTATGGCAAACTTATGATCATGATTCTCATCTAACTTTCATGGGAGTTTACTGTACAAAATGCACGCCGCGACTGAGCCACCGACTTTGACTCTCTGCTCTCGTTTGAACAACACCTTAGTTCCGTATCAAGCTATCCACACTGATCACAACTCTCCTGAGTCATGTACAAAGTTTTATCGATCCTCACTCGTTTTCACTGACAACAAATCAACGACCGTGAATGTCGCCATAATTTCCTCGATGCATAATCATGAGAAGCCGAAGATATCGCTGTAATCCAGTCCGGCAGTCGCACTACTCAGATCTGGCCTCATAAAGGGTCCAGATATCACTTCATTGACCCTAGTACCTTCCTCTTTATCCTTCCATTTCAATGGCTGACGTAGAGTATCTCAAAAGTTTGCTGAAGTCTCATCCAGATTTTCCCAAGAAGGTACGAATCGTTGTTTCTCCACTACTCAGGCTAACTTATGATCCAGGGGATCGTTTTCTTGGATATCTTCCCCCTTCTCAGAGATCCAGTAGCCTTTGAGACCCTCATCACACATTTCGTCCACCATATCACCTCTCAAACGATAACAAGGAGTTCCACAAGAAAGATCGATGTCATTGTTGGCTTAGATGCACGAGGTTTCCTCCTGGGTCCCATCATTGCCCTCCGACTCGGGGCGGCCTTCGTACCAGTCCGAAAAAAGGGAAAGTTACCCGGAGAGTGTGCTACAGTTACTTACGAGAAAGAGTATGGTTCGGTAAGTATCTCGAGTATTTGGGTTATGTCTGAATTGTAGATGGAACACGAGTATAGGCTAAACCACCCTTGTCGTTTATTTCCTAGGATTCGTTTGATATTCAGGCTGATGCCATTCAACCTGGTCAGAATGTCATCGTCGTTGATGATTTGATTGCCACAGGTATGGTTGCTTCCTAGTACACCTTCAAAGGAATCAGTGGATCTAACGTTATATTCGTGAAGGCGGTTCTGCCAAGGCAGCCGGAGAACTCGTATCGAAACTCGGAGGAAACGTCCTAGAATACCTCTTCATCATAGAGCTGACTTTCCTCAACGCGACTGGCAAACTTGATGCTCCGGCATATTCCATCGTGAAAGTAGATGATTAATTTATCCGTCATAGATACCATTGTGATAAATGGAAAAAGTTAAATCAACAATCTTGTGTTTAGCAATGGATGCCCGTTCAGATACAGGACACGTAGAGGATCAGACCCTTTCCCCTGTTCCTTCTTCTGCGTATTCTCCTTCTTCTCCTTCTCCTGTTCCGGTGCTGGAGATCCACTCGGAGTTGTAGCCATCATCACTTGTCCAACCCCACGAAGTTCCGCTGTATCCATCATCGCCGTGATTAAATCCCCGTCGAGACGACCAACAACGACAACTGAGACATCGTCTAGTTTATCCCCAATGGCTTTCAGGGCTTCGTCATCTGCAGATGGTGTAACAGGACGTTCCTCGTCACTGATTACAACGACACCCGAGGCATTCGCTGCCTTCCCCTGAATCAATTTCTCCAAGAATGTACAATCTCCGCGTCGGGTCAACAAAACTTCGCCTTCGTAACTTTGTTCGTAAGGTAAACAACCTTGGGGGTTCTTAGGGTCCTTGATAATCCGCACCCCTCCACCGTGCCCAAAATTCGTCGACTTCCCTGCGCTTGGAGGTTGTGACGGATCGGCACCGAAAAGTGCTGTATGAGCGTTTACAACAGTTTCGGTGGTGACATCAAAGAGCGACGATTGGGTCTGGAACATCGGATCCATGGAATCGACAAAGAAACGAAGATTGACTTCGGGGACCCTTCGAATACCCGCAACTTCATCTTTATGATTTGTGATGAATAGTGATGAATCGTTCACGTAGACAATCTGTCCAGTCTTGACTGCGAATGGACCAACTGTATCATCCAGGTATACGTCAGAAGT
This sequence comes from Meripilus lineatus, assembly GCA_027627245.1. Taxonomy (NCBI): domain Eukaryota; kingdom Fungi; phylum Basidiomycota; class Agaricomycetes; order Polyporales; family Meripilaceae; genus Meripilus; species Meripilus lineatus. The sequence goes on along the minus strand of JANAWD010000030.1, from coordinate 102,267 downwards.
CCAGTGAAGTCAGCGCAGCAGCATCAACATGCACACTCACGTTTTGTGATGTCATACCCCCTCCCATCGAGCCGACTCACGACATGCGCCCGTATCCCCGTAACGTTTTGGAGTATATATCCATCCGAGACGGTCAAGAGCTTTTCTGATGTTGGATTCATATCTTCAGGGACTTGCTTCCCTGCAGCAGCCATGACAAAGTCATACGACTGCAGACACACTTGAATGACGCTCGAACGGCACGCAAAATAATCGGATCCACTTACGTATAGGTCAACTTTGGGGACGTGACACCAACCATCAACATCGAAGGCCTTTTCATCTTGTACTGTGGGGTTGGAGCCAATAAGGAGACGGGCATACTCGATGTCGACCCTAGAACGTATGCCCCCAACCATTCCACTTTCAGCGTGGGGACTGTCTAGAGCTACAAGGCGCGGTTTGTATGGGGGGCACTGCAGGTTTTCTGTTCCACGGAGTTTTCTTCGAATAGCGGATATCGGTTTCTGGTGCTCCCTGTCCATGGTCAGAAGATGCCCCTCCGTCGTCAATACGTAATTTGAATCGTCCGAATGTAAGGGGTTAGCCTCATCGAAGAGAAGGTAGAGGTACTACATTAACGTCAGTAATAGATGCTGGCCACAATGATTCCATTTACCTTCAATGTTTCCGATAATACAAAGGATTCCATACGATCGTCTCTGTGGTTTGTCCTCAAGTCCGCGATGCCGGTGAGACCACATTCGACTTTCGCTCTGTATACGAGATCGTAGAGTATGCGCTCTATGAGATGTTCACAATTTTCAGTCTTCGGTTACCTCGGGGAAAGCCACGCAACCCACCTCCAACATCCAAGTAGAATGGATCACGGGTTGCCTGTAAATTGTGATGAGATACTACGCGCCGTGAAGGATCAAACCACTCACACGATACAGATACCAGGTCGACTCAACAAACTCTATAGGGGCCGAACTATGAGCAATTTCAGAAAATGGAGAGGTTAAAAGATTTTTCCTACCAGGTCTTAGGGGATACTGAAAGGATGTTGCCTCTCTGAAGTTCATATCCCACACCTCCGGTAGACCCGAAAACTTCTTCCATATATTCCAGTCTATTGTGAGATCGATTAGGCTTGAAATCGGAGGAAGGTGGTAAACTTACATGTCATATGAGACTTGATTGCATTTTCTACGTCACCGGCTAACACTTGCAGACCGGGCCAAAATGCAGACAGAGAGTCAACTGTAGAATACGCTATATCGCCCTGCGGACAATTCTGTGAGATGGGAGAATCGCCCAGGTTGGAGATCGACGAACTGTGTGGATATTGGCACTTCGATACTGATGGGCACGATGAGACGATCTCAGGACATCGACAAAAGACTACGCACCCAGAATCCGTCTGGGGCTCTATCATACCTCATGACTGCGGCGTAGGACTCTTGCCAGACGTCCAAAAACTCAACCTCACCTACGTGACACCACGAAATTACAACCCGAGAAGAACATATAGGATATAAAACGTACCGCTCAGAATATACCATTTGAGGGCGTATTCGTAGAATGAATCTATTCCTGCGCCTACCCCACTGATTTCGGGGTGCAACCATAGCTATTTGCGCGTTAAGCGTGCAAGATTGAAAGATATCAAGAAAGAATCACACCCCAGTGAACGTGTTGATGGTGTTCCCAACCAAACCAATGTCAGACTTACGGTTCCACAACGCGAAGAAAGCCTTATAGGCAGCCTTTTCGAATCGATCATCGCCCGTCAGCCTACTTAGGGTCCCAAATTCCAAAATGAGGGACCCCGCACCAGCGGTGCCTATATGGAGCTTAGCACGACAAAGGGCAGGTGCTGATCATGAGCTTACAGGTTTCAATTGATTCGCCTTTAAGGACGCCCTTTCGAAGGTTTAACTGGGCGTAAAAGTGATATTAGGAATCAAGAAAAAGTCATGTTAGGTGGCGCGTACCCTTGCATATGGGATACCTGTCGGGGTGTTAAATGCAGGAAGTAGACGTTTCCCAAGATCGTACGCCATGGTCAAGAGTTCATTGCGATACCACGGGATGTGGAACGGATGACCAGTCCGGTTTGCAAATTGGTGCGCTGAAAGCAGGCCTCCGAGGACACGGATTGTTGTTTCGAAGACTTGGGGTTTGGTATTAACGTCAAACGAGACCCAGTCGATCACGTTGCGGACGGCTGTCTCGAAACCTTGGGTATCGTTTAGAACTACGAGTGTATCTAGAGAGTCGATTAGGGTTACAGAGAAGTTTCCGGCCACGTCATTTGCTGCGATATTCGCACTTGTATGTGTGAGCACGATAGCTCCAAGAAATGCAATGGGACTTACGGATTATGCCAATCTGGCCCTCTGCCAGTACAGGATAGAGGCGCAAGCTATGTTCCTCATTAGCGTCCGCCAAGATGAAATTTTCAAGAAACATTGGCACCTCATCCAGTGGGAAAGCTGATGAAGACGAATGACTCGTTTAGTTTAACACAGATAGCGCGTTAGCCTACCCAGACTGACCGAACCTCATATAGCTGTTAAATCCATGGTACCATAGATTTCGGGTCTTTTCCCTTGAGTGGGTGCATAAGAATCGTGCGATTTCCGAGACTAAATTGTTCCACACACCGAGCATCGAGCTTTCTTCGAGTCGTCCAATGTGAACCCGAGCCTTCTGCGAGACCGAGAGTGGTTGAGTGTGACCACTTGTAGCCCTCCAAGCTCACGAGCAATAGAGCTATGAGGCTCTGTGGCCAGCAATTGGACCACCTCATGAAATGTTGCCAGCAACTTGCTGAATGGGATGATAAACCGAGGCCGAGTGGTTGGACGTTGTGGCATCGTCACGATCGACGTGGAACCTGGCCCTGCTTATGGGCGCTCCGTGGCACGTGGAATGTACGAATGAGGCAATCTGTCGGCAAGACGCTCGTGGCCCTCGACGGGGCTGGGAGCGACCGAGACATTCGTTCCTGACAGAACCCGACTCGCATAAATTCGACCTCTCCGGGGCAAGTCGGTCGATTTTTTCTCCACAAAACCATCATGAGCACCGCTGTCGACTTCTCAGCCGAGCTTGGAGAATACATGTTGAGTGGATGGGTATGAATATCATCTCCTGAGCGCGATTAGGGCTCACTTCTTTGCCCAGGTCTTAACCGACAACGTCTGCTCAAAATGCGGCAAAGTTCCCTTGATGAGGTCCCCCTCTGGGCCCATCCTCTATTTCTGTGCAAACTGCGACGGTAGCCCCTCTCGGGCCTCTCAGCACGGCCCTCAACCTTCCCAGTCGGCCGCATCATCACACAGAACAGCAACAATCCCAAGTCCTCGATCAGGATCAAGTTATGATTCTAGTAGTCATGGTGCTTCACGTCCCTCAACTCCTCCAACTGAATTGTATAGTCAACTCAGTTTTGATGCAGAGGATACTGAGGAGATTCTTCGACGTCGAGAGCAGTCTGACCACGCGTCTACTGAGATTGGCAAGCTTCTCCTAAAAGGTTGGACAATGCTCGCAGACGAATGTCCAAACTCCCAATGTTACGGAATCCCCTTGGTTCGACCGCCGAAGGGAGATAAGGATCCGCGAAAAGTATGTTTACGTTCAATCCCTCTGTCGATCGTGATTAATTGTGAGATAGGAATGTGTCATCTGCCATGGTGTGTATGTTGAGCAAGTCGACTCAAATGGATCGTCCAATCTCGTTCCTCTGGAAAACCAAACTTCCCCGAGTTCGGATTCCCAGGCAATTGAGACCATTAACGCTTTCCCCTCACCGCCTGTGAACAAGTCGACCTCAAGCATCAAAAGCATTAAGGGCAAGGTCGCGGAAAAACGGCCAACAGGGGTATGTTGCACTATCTTCGAGGGAAGCTCATGTCTCATGGTGCGTCCGTAGCACACCAAAAATCATTCCCAGGCCACTTCTGTCAGTTGGCAGTTACCCCTTGGAACAATTGACATCAGATACTGACGGATCTCATTACGGTAGACCCCCAATCCCAGCTCAGGACATCAGCCAGGGCCTACTGTATGTTTCATAGCTTTTTTGATCGGCTTGCGGCGTTAACCTATCCCTCAGCTCGGCCATTCCTCTGTGGCAACACTGGAAGACTCTGCAGATGCCTTGGAGATGTCACTCCAGGCTCTCACCGAAAAATTGCGTTTCCTCACGAAGGGTTCCAATATCGATGCAACTTATATTGGACAGACTGCGGATGCTATAAGCCGAGTTTCTCAGGCCCTGATGCAGGTGAAGCAACTCCGTTGGAACGAAAGCCGTGCATACGCTTGACCCTATACCCCTATTTCTTTGGATATTTTTCCTCCGCTTGTTCGTGAGTATACTTAGAAACCAAGCGCTTGTGATAAACCCTAATGATATTCCTAGTATTATAATTGGCTTGGAATCTCTCTTCTTATAGACCCTGGATAGGACCGCGAATCTGCTTCCACTTGTTCCCAAAACATGAGGAGGACTCCAGCCCGTGTGTAATGTTCTACCAAAACGATATTCTCATATAATCATCGCGGTTTTGACTATCAGAGTAAGGGACTGGTGTGCTTGCGTACTGCATGTGGGAGGATTCCCATGAGTGTTACTCGATGAGGCATCATGAACCACAGTTATGGAAAGGCTTCATAGTACATCTCCGTACCCCCAAGATCCTGTTATCGTACGCAAGGCATCAACACCGCTTTAGAAAGCCTGCCTCTTTTCGCATGTGCCCAACGCCCTAACCTCAAGGCTGCCATATACTTCCTCTACTTGAAACCCTCATAACTAGACATCCGAAGACATCTAACCTATATCTTCATAGCACCGCTTCATTCTATCAAAGCGTACCCCTCTCGGTCCTCTAGCACCACTATAGTAATTACTGATCTCACAATAGTACAAAAATGCCCCTCTTTCCATCCTTGGGTCGTTCTCGACATCGCGCTCCCTCAAGTTCATCCCAGTACGACGACAGATACGCTATGCAATACGAAAACGAAGAGCCAACCCGTACGCCCCAGTGGCGTCACGGAACACCCAGGAAGCAGAGACCTCAAGGAACGGTACGTTTGCGCTTTTCTCCTATGTTACTACTAGTCTTGACTTGGCCGCGTGCACTCCTCCTGCTCAGTGGGAAGAAGAGCTCGTTGATTACCCATCTAGGGCACCGTCGTATGCAGCTCCTGGGCCGGGGCAACATCAGCAACAACAGCAACAGCAGCAGCAACAATACTACTCTTTGGGCCCAAGATTCTCAGCCCAGGTCTATTCGGCCTCAACTGTTACTGATGAAACCCACGATGAACTTTACTCCGACACTGGCAGTGACAGTACTGTTCCTGTCGTTCAACGGGTTGATTCCACCAACCCCGCACCTGCGGAGATGCACGACAGACACATGTCCCGGGTGACCGAGATCCCCATACCAAGCCAAATGTATTCCGAGGCGGATTTTGCCAACGAACCGGAGCTGCGTAACATGTATCCTCAACAACAACCGGTTCTCGTAAATCAGAGCGTCGTTGGTAGCATGCATCCGGATATTGTTCAAGGCGAGCACCACCGGGAACGTGCTCGTGTGCGACATGAGGCACACCGAAGGGAGTACGCAAGGGTATGTATGCCCCGTGATTCATCTCGGATATTACACACGTGCTCAATTTATTTTACCGCAGTCTGCAAGTTCCGACGAATCGGAACGCCGTCAACGTTGGGACCCTCGGGGAGAACCTATGGAGGCGTATCCCCCATGCGTGGTGGTCATTGAAAAGGGTCGGCACGGGAAGCAAGACACATACTATGTTATTCCGGGCGGTGCCCCCGTGATCTTCGAAGATCAGCACGGCCGTGAAATTACTCGGTAAGACTCAACTGCCAAATACCCTTGTCGTTCTGACCCATCGAAGCGTCGGTGATTTCAGTGGCCAATATCGCCCTGAGCCACCACGCCCAGTGATCATTGAGGACAATCACGGACGCGAACTCTATCGGTATGGCATTGCTTGAGTTTACTGACTCTCTGCTCGTATTGATTGATATCTTTCTAGGATGGGCTTTGACGACAACGGGCATCACAGCTCCAGGAGGCATGATCGCGACGAGACCCAGCGAAGAGGAAGGTCAGTGGTGGCACACGACATAGATGGTTGAGAGCTCACATCACCAATATGCCTCACAGGCAGTACTCTGATCACTACAGAGACCAAAGGGACCATGAGGCAGACTACTACCGAAGAGGAGATGATTATAGGTCAGATTTAGTCCGTCCCCATGTTTTTACTTAGGTTTCTCATTTAATCACTAGATCGCCTCGCACTCGAGAACCTGATAGGCCGAACATCGTATTTGTTGACCCATCGAACTCCTCACAGACTGGCAGTGTGTGAGTCGTGTAAATGAATATGTTTTTGAACCAAGAATAATGTTGATAATAGAATTGACGCGACGCGCACCCCACGGAGTTCACATCGCACAGCATACCGCGAACCTCCTCGAACAACACAATCTCCCATTATTCACTTGGACCAGTTCACCCGGCACCGGTCAGGGCGAGTTCCTTTCATCGAGACTTCACACTACCCAGTATTTACGATTCCACGCTCTCCACAGCACCGGGTCCTCTAGGGCCTCACCCCGATCCCACCGCCGATAGTTGAAAAACATGTTCCTCTGGGTTTCATGAACAATCTATCTATTTATGGACGTCGATGAATTAAATTAACTTGAGATAATGGATGTAGTATTGTACTAGGAACCTCATGTATCCAATCGTGTACGCCGTAGCTCGCGCTATACCAGCGCTGTAATCTACCTTTGCTGGTCATAGGAATGTTCTTCTTGGGCTATCGCCGACGTTTGTTGAAACTCTTCGTAGGAGCGCTCTGTACAGAAGCAACTTCCCTTTTGCTCAACTTCAATACACCCCCTACGAACGAGCCCACTCCCATCTTCATTCCCCTCACGCGCTTCTTATTGCTCGGGTTTGAAGATGTACCATATAATTGCTTCAAGGCTGGGTGATAGTTGCCCATCTGCTTCGCCTGGAGAAGGGTTGAGGGCTTTTGTAAGAAGCATGATAACGGAGATAACTCATACCGTCTCCAACGCCTTTTGATTACGATCGTTTTGCTTGGTTATCAGGCCATCCCTGACATGTTTCGCAGCCTTATTCCTCTCGGCTGCCCTGACCGAAGTTTCACCCTTTCCGAGTTTCGCTTTACCTGCAACTTCAAGTACACGGCCTGCCAACGCTTTCCTGCGTTGTGAAGGCTTGATGTCTAGGTCAGGGTTCAAAGATCCAGAGAGGAGTTTGGTATGAACGAGTCGGTGGAGGAGGGCATCATTCTGCAGATTAGTCCTAGATCATGTTCATGAAGGCAGATTGAATGCAACATAGGAGGGACAAACATTTCAAGGTCATCATTTTCCTGGGTGTCGTCTTCTTCGTCTTCTTCTACATCATCTTGTGTGAGCTTTGACACCTTTGACGACTGGATGACACAACGTGAATCGGCAACAATGATTAGGGAACATAAACAGATACAGCATACCATGAAAGCCTTCATCTGTGGGCGTCGAGACACCATGTTCGATGATCCCTCAATACCCCCACCAAAAACGACCACGTTTGGTTCAGTTTCGCGACGGGCTTTGGAGGAGGCAGTCATGATGAGCAATGAATCGATAATCTTGAGCACAGGAAGGCTCACCAAGTATCTGATTCTGGCTCAGAGGCTCTCCTGCTGGGTCTGCATCGGAGTAGCCTTCGTCGTGACCAAAACCCGTCCACTCATCGTCCGATTCTGAGTTATCTGAGTCAGAATCTTCCGCTTTCCGGTCAAGCTTTCGCTTCTTGTTCTTCTCGTTCGCCAGCACTGCAAGCTGCTTCCTCTTGCCTTTGCCTTGTGGGATGTCAAAGGAATCTAAAAATTGCTTCCCATGAGCTTCAAGGAGTTGGAGGAGTTCGTCCGTGTTATGTGTCGATTCTGAGTCCGACATTCGTTTTCGAAGTAAACGTGTCAGGGGATATGTAGAACGATTTGTCACACGACTACAATGAAGCAACGCGGAGAAGTGAGGAATATATATGAAGCAATGGTGAGGCTGGTGGTTGTCCGAGCCAACCTGATCACAATTTTAAAGTGGCAGATCGAGATTTCCGATTGTGAGATTCACATCGATCTCAAACCCTAACCTGACATCATCTTCTACCCTCACCTTCATCACCGTGCCTGTCCTCACTTTCTGCTGGCGACTTCATTGAGTTGTCCGAGTTCAGAGCCCCACCAACGAATCTTAGCTGCTCTTGATAGGAAATAATTATGGCCCGTAATCGCAAACCCAAGGCTTCCTCCCGTTCTGATTCGTCCGAGCAAGGCAAACCACTCCTCGATATCCCAGAGTCAGAGCAACTGCGCATCATCAAGGAATCTGGTATCTTGCAAGCTGCTCCCCTGGATATTACGCCAGAGTACGAGAACGAGCAGTTACTGTCACCCCTTACGGAGGAAATATTCAGCGCGACAACACTGATAATCCCTCATTGTTTCCTTTTGTTGATGATGGAAATGTGAGTCTGGTTTCGTGGACATTTGGGTCGAAGGTTGAACGATGTTCTTGAACTACAGTCTAATTCATTACCAGTACGGTAAACAGCCCACATATGGAGCCATGGCGGAGAGGATGATCCCAGGGATTCCAAGTACGTCCGTGATACCTGTGTACATTTGACCGAAATTCATGAGGCGCTCTTCCAGTCATTTCCGTCTTCATATTTTACAGTAAGACTTTGCATAACATGCGGGAACAATCTCATTCATAACATTGTCCTATAGCTGCAAGATACAAGAACACTCGTGCTATGCAGGCCTTTCTCTTCATCATTTCATTGACCGCGGGCTCCCGACTTGTCTATATTCTCAATCGTGCCTCGTGGATCACCAACATGAAGCAGGTGAGACCCTATAAATGAGGCTTTCATGAGCTGTGCTAATACCTATGTTTCAAATACTCACAGTGCCCTCCGCTTGCAACAGCATGGGTATACAGCATTGTACAGCTTGATCTCATTCCGTCTGTAGCGAGTCTCGCACTTATCTATGGTTGGATACGTTATACCGGACTGAAGATCTTCTTCTGAGATTGCATTGGTTTCTTGGATATCTACATAATCATATTCATCATAGCATACACCATTAATATACCGTGCTATTCAGTATTATGAAACATGAGTGTGCCCAAGGGAATGGGCTCCAACGCCCGTACTTAACACATCCCCGTGTGGTGGGCAATTCTTTTCGCGAGAAGGCCAACACGAGGAATAAGACATGATGGGGGTCATTATTTGCTCGATGATACGCCAAGCTTTGGACTGTGCACTTGCATCCAACTGGCACCTTTTACGAGCATTTTAGGTTGGGACTATATGAGGTGGTTATCCGCAAAGAGTGGGTCGAGTTTCGTAGTAGGACGAGCCCAACGCACGACCATGACGAGTGAACCTCAATACGATGTACCAATGTTGAGTGTTGTGGAATGATCATTACTGTCGCAAGGAAGGCCAGCGAGTGGGACGTGTCAGCTCTGGAAGATATTTTCGGGTTAGACACAGCATACAGGAATTGTTGGTCGTGTACTCACAAACGGTGCCATGTAACCACACCCAATTATCAAGGAACGACGCTCAAACTGAGCCAACCAACACAGTGTCACGAAGAGCAATCGAAGGGAGTGGTCATTGTGGATCTCGAGCAAGAGGCGCGTGGGAACACGCTGGGTCACTGTTCGTGTTATCTTGAAATTGACGGGGATATTACAAAACTACATATTCTACACGAAAACAATGCATCCAAGACAATTGTGTACTAAAATTGAAAACAAGAAGGACAAGTGTATGGTTCAACCCGTGGAAGTCCGATCAGAATGGTATCAAAGTTCTTCCCCTTCATCCAGCTTCCGTGCCAAAACTTCGACTTTACTCTGTGAACCAGATTATTGGTGCAAATAGGCAAGAAGCCAGAACCCATACCTGGGTGCTAATGACCCTCCCCTCCATAACCTCTTCAAGGATTTTGAGCTGCCGTCTGAGGCGACGGGGTACTTTGACTTTGATTGCTTCTCTTTGCTTGTACGTCGCCTCAGAGAATGCCTTGTAGACACGATCGTCGCGAGCAAAATAGTATGTCTTTGTAATGCATTCAATATTTCTTCTTTGACTTTTACGAGTGATAGAAGGCTCACTGGTATTGGTTCTCCTTCGACTGAGGCCAGAGCCAGAGACCACGCAGCCATCATGACAAGGTCAGAGGTGGCATTTGCGATACTGTAAACATGAAATTGAGACCCGATACCGCTCCGACAATAAGAAATACTTACTACTCATCCAGGGCAGCATTGACCTTCACCTTGCCTAGATTGGTTTTTGCATATCCGCGAATTGCTGTCTCAGCAGTTTCAATTGGCCTTCCATTGATCGAATCACGTAGGGCGTATGCCACAGAGGCAACCGTGCTTCGAACCCATTGGTCACCCTCACTCATCACAAGGGTCTGAAGAAAGGAAGCAATCAGATCTCTCTGTTCCGCCTGCATCCCATAGTCGATGGCCAATTTAAGATTCGTTCCTAAATCTCCATGAGACTGAGAACAAGAGTATGAGCAGAAGATAAGCGTACGCAGTTTCTTCAATATGGGTTTCGTCTTGGGAGATGCCAGCTCTTCATCTGTGAGGTGATTGATATATCGTGAAAAGGCACCCAGAATGACGATTGCTACTTCTTGATGCGTCTTGCCAACTCCACCAACTCTCATCGCATGAACAAGGGGTGTCACTCCGCCCGAAGGCTGAAGCAGTAACTGTTGACGGATAGATGAGACGGAGGATACGAGCCATTATCACAAAACATACATGGAAGGCTCTGTCCCGAACTTCCATAAGAAACATGATATCCTTCCGTTCAATCGCGCTCAAAACTTCATATGACTTGGGAGTGAATCCATGAGGACTCCGAGGCACTGCGAAACCATAATCTGACTCACCTCGGGCTCACTCCATGGTCGTGACGCCTTGGAACGAGGAGAAGACAGACTCCGTAGTGAATTCGATGTGGCACTCGACAGAGTGGAGAAAACAGAACTGATACTATGTTTCCTTGACCGCTTTTGTGTGGGATCGATTTCCATGTGTGAGTCCTCTAGAGGTGATATGAGTTCCTCGTCATCTTCTGGTTCTGAAGGCCCTGTCAGGGAAGGGCTCGGACTACGTTGGCGAGCAAGCTTAAGAGACCGGGGAACGATAGCATCGGCCTCTCGCTGAAGAAATGCTTGGAACTGTATGGGCGTAGCTCTTTCACTGGTCTCAAAGATAACATACCAGTGGATGGAAGGCGAGAAGGCAAGCAAGGATTGTGTTTCGTCTTTGTTCTTGAAGGACGTGACGGCCCAGCTTGGATGCTGCTTGACTCTTCATCGAGTGTGACAGCGATACGAAGGATTTCGGCCGTATTGTTGAACATTGCAGGAGTATCGAAAGAGAGCAGTTTGCGGTTGCAAGGACATCACCCTTGGGAGTATATAATGGGAATCAAATCAGGTTGTTACAGCCATGACTGCAGGTGTACAGCCGCCAAGTACCCAGGTTGGGTGTACAAGAAGTCCCTGCGTCTATTACATAATCCCTCATCCAAAACCGAGAGCAATTGACGATGAGTTCTGTTTCTGAACTTCATCTGGATCGGTATGTTTTTTAGATTATCTGAATTGATGCATTCTATTGACCTCCGTTTTTGCTTCACGAAAGCCTACTGTGTGTGGAATCGACGACCAGATAAATTCCCAAGTGCGGTCGTCCGGACTGGGGCGGGGTTGTTGGGATGGAAATGGAATACTTGGATGCTGTGGGTGACCCAAAAATGCGACTGAACCCTATCATCGACCCGACCACTGGTCGGAAACTCTCTCTCCAAGATGCCATTGCGGTATGGGATCGATTTTGCGAAGAATTACTAGGAGATGACAACGATTCCCATGAATCACTGTTGCCGATATGGAGGAGACTTGGGACTCACTTATATGAGTGCAGTATCAAGTTCCCACCCGAGCTTGGTTCTGTTACCATCTCCTCCTGCAATACTAATGCCATGGACGCAAAGAGATCAGCTTGCCTCTTGTCCTGCCAAGCACTAGCGACGCGAGGATTGCTGGATTATACCCTCTTCCCCCCACTCACCCATGATATCAACGAACAGGTTACTCCTCATGAAGTGAAATCATCTGTTGTATCGTCTGGATCTCGTTGCTATCCAAAGAAGAGACCTCCTTTCTGGCAGAGGTCTCTACAACACTCCACGTCCATGCTGTACCCAACGATTATTTCTGTCGACTTCCCACAAAGTGACCACTATTCCCCAATATTGCTACTCACAAAACTTCCCCTCCCATCGCTTTCATCTTTCTATGTCTTTCACTCTGGACAAAAAGGAACTGTTACCCTTCAAAAGGCGCAGCCCTTGGACGTCGATGAGCAACAGCGTAACATCCTTCTGGGCTATACAATGCGAATATCTCGCTCGATCCAGAACAAAGCGATGACATTTACATCCGAGGAGCTTCCGTATTTCTTTGCACCGCTGTCTCATGCACCGCGTCAACGGCCGGATGATTGGTGGAATTTCCCCGATATCTCTGACTCGATTCCGTGGGACGCTGCGAAGCTTGCGGCTGATCATTATGTGGTCCCTTTAACTCCAGAACACTCATCGATAGATGACCAGGCTGCTGATGCTGTTATTCAAGAACGATGGGTCGAGTTCACAAATCGCCAGTTTGTCAAAGCCGTCCGGCATGACTTGACCCCACTCAGCCGACCTGAGAAGGGCACTGTGAGTAAATCAGTTTTCAATGTTGGAGTTGAAACAACTTGGGATTTTTGTAGCGTGAAGCAGGGTTTCCGAGCTTCTCTGCGTATTGCGAGGCCCATCGGAAGGAGTTCACAGGGTTGAAGGAGGATCAACCCTTGATAGAGGTCTCCCTTGTACCTAACATCATCAACAATTTGGATCCCTTTGGTAAGGCCGTTGAATCCTCAAAGCCATCAGCAAAATGTTTGTTCCTCTCCCTGAGATCACGATCGAGGATGAACTGACTCCTCAACAGACCTGATCCCAGAGTTTTGCGCAAAATTCACAATTCCCGCTAGGTGGCCGCTGCCTCCCCAGTCTCTCGAGCAATAAATTCTGACATTATGATTTCTAGCACATTTCGTACCGCTCTTCTTCTGCCGTCCATCCTACATCGTGTCGATGGAGCGCTCCTCATAAAGGAGCTGAACTCCAACCTCTTTGACGACGCACTGAATGAAGACCTTCTATACACTGCTATCTCCTGTCCCTCTGCCAATCTAGATACTGATTATAATAGATTGGAGTTCTTAGGTGAGTCCCTCTCCTGGTCGAGATTGAATCATTCGGCTGCTGACTCAAAACAAAGGCGACGCATTTCTCAAATACGTCGTTTCGGCTCATTGTTTTGTGGCCATGCCCGAAAAGCGTGAGGGTGGACTTCATTCCGTACGACAACAGATCATCAGCAACCGTGCCCTTCATAATGGGGTGGTGAATACTGGCCTACCTGCATATATACAGGGAAAACCTCTGATCGTGAAAATATGGCAACCAGTGACACAGTCCGCCAACCAGAAGGAATCATCCGAGATGATGAAGACCCAGAATGACACGGAGGCTGGAGAGGAAAAACGAGGAAAGCGGAAACGACAACAAGATGACCAGAGTATACAGTGGTTAGGTGACAAGGTTGGGTGTCTCACTGTCACTCCATTTAATCTTAACATATGGACATTTGTTAGACGGTTGCAGATGTTGTCGAAGCTCTTATTGGAGCCGCATATCTCTCGAATGGAATCGATCTCGCCCTCAGAACTACCCAGAAGTTGAAAGTCCCCATCTCAGGCATGGAAGAGTGGTCAAGATCTTCGAATACCTCGTCGGTGCCTCATGGACGAACAGTTGATTTGTCGCCTTCAGTCGTCGCAGAAGTAGAGCGGGTTGTGAGTCATCCACTAAAGCCCGCGATCTTAGCCCAAGCTTTGGTAAGTCGTAGATGGGGCGCATTCGGTTTTCAGTGGGATTCACAAGCCGGCCTGTAGACCCATACATCGATGCAGGCGTCCCAGCTCGTCCCATATGATCGGTTGGAGTTTCTGGGTGACGCAGTCCTGGACTTCCGTAAGTGAGATACTATTGGGTACAAAATTGCAAACTCTCTGAGCACGACACATAGTTGTCGTCCGCTATCTATATAATCGTTATCCACACCTTCCGCCTGGTGCGCTCACCTTGTTGAAAGTAATCATTACGATACCTTCTCGATTCAATCTCCATGATAACAACCTTCTCTCCAGATCGCGATGGTCACGAATTCAGCGTTGGCAACGTTATGTGTCAATCTTCGCCTCCACAGATTTGTTCAGAACTCTTCCCCCGGATTATTCCTGAATATGCACACGTTCGCAGAGGAAATTGTCCGTCTTCGGGACGAAGAAGAGAGACTCTCCCAAATCGAGAGTCGATTGCCTCGTGAATTCTGGTCAGAAGTCGATGCTCCCAAGGTACGGTGTTTCCCAGCCATTGCATTCCGATACGGGGTTAACACTATAGCAGGTACTTTCAGACATTATCGAGTCAATCATGGGGGCCCTTCTGGTTTCGAATGAATTCTCCCTAACTGCAGTCGAGGGCTTCTTTGACACTGCGTTGAAACCGTTCTTTGAACGTTACATCCGATTACAGACCCTTTCTCGCCATCCAAACGTCACATTGTATGAGTTCTTTCAGGCCGCCGGATGTCAACAACACAGGATTCAGAAAGACGTCGATCATGACACAATTCAATGTAGTGGTAAGTCTTCTGAACTCTCACGTCTACTGCATGCGAAGTTGCGAACTGATTGCCATGCCCTATTCTCCCCGACAGTACTTGTTCACGATGTCGTTCTTGCGACCATCACTGGGACTTCATCAAGCGGGACTGTCCGTATGGTTTCAACAGCAGCTCTGACTGCCTTGGACAACGACCCCAGCTTCATGGAAAGAGTATGTGACTGCCGCTCAGGTGCAAACCAGAACCAGCCTCGAAATAAGGACATGAAGGTTCAACTTGGATACGAGGCGGATTGAGGATGTCAGACGAGGGATGGGTGAAAAGCTCGCGCATGGTGTATGCTTGAGTCTAAGTCGATTATAATATATCCATGAACTCGGTATCATGTCTAGTCGACCCAACGAGAATCTACGTCCTCATCTAGCGCACTGCAGGAGCCGTCTAGGAATAAAAATACATGATGACGAATGAGCGCTTAAGCACCACCCGTTGACTTCCGACTGGAGGTTCGAGCATAATTTCGTCAGTCTCCCGGCGAAAAGCAGAGGTCAAAGGAATGTGCTCACATCTGGTATGCAGCAGCAATGAAAGGAATGCTGAACCCGAGTGCCAAATATGATCCCAACTTGAGCGCAAAGCTGGCCTTGCTTCCTACGGTAAAGGGGATGGCCTAGAAGAAATCTCGACTCAGCCACGTTCGTTCGACACGACACCTGGGCCCAACGACGGTGAGAACCCAACAAAGGCAACTTACATCAGCTGTGGTGTAGGTTGAATGAGCGAATCGGACTCCTCGACGAAGAGTGAGTTGCTTGAGGGATGCACGAGCAGCGAGGAGAGACATTTTGGAAGACGGGTTGTAATGCTGAGCTGTCTCGGGGATGCGCAGGGATTATAAGAGGCCCTGGCGCTCGTGGGAAATCGGTAAGGACTTCCGATATTTTTTTGCTCGTGCGGACGACAAGTTTCAAAGGCACCCGCTTCCGAATCCTCGCCCGCTCCTGATTGGTTCAAATCCCGCTAGCGAATCAGCACTCAACGTCCATCCGGACGCGTTTGAAAATCGTTGCATGCGTTCGATTCGTAAGTGCGTGAGATGTACAAATAATTAACAAAATCCATGCAATTAAAGCGTCCCTTGTAGAGATAGAGCATTGCAAATGCGGCAGAATATAATCAGGCGATTAAGCAACATACTCCGAGAATTAAGCTATCTCATGCAGCAGCAAACTGGGATTTTGCTCGAAGTCGTCCACCGATCCTGTGAAAAATAAACCTGCGCTTGGCCATCAGAACCAGCCTCAATAAGCGGGGGAAAACGGAACTCCACTCACGGCAATGGGGCAGCGAGAGTCGTCAATCCTGCCAATAAAGCCGTCGCTCCAACAGTCCCCAGTCGGTGATACATCTGTCCAGCAAACAGTGGGAAGGCCGCAGCAAAAGTCGTCCTCACGAATGTGTTCGCGGCCATCGCAGACGCGGCGATAGGACGATATGCGACTACAATGTATGTAAAGGTCGAGGTGAAGCACCAGAGGATACCAGTGCCGAACGGTATCGAAGCGATGATAGGAATAATCCATGGAACACTTTTATACGTAGTAAACGCGAGCCAGAAGAGGCTCACTGGGACGAGTATCGCGCCAGCCTGCCCCATGAGAAGGTGTTCTTCTGGGGGTGTTTGACCCTCGTACTTCTCTGATCTCTTTCGGTACAGTCTACGGACGGATGTAATTAAACTTTCCCATCTTATCGTTGCATTGGTGAAAGAAACAAACCTGTTCCAATACGGCTGCAAAAATAATCCGATAAACATCCCAACACCCATACCGAGGAAAGTCAACCCGGTCAACTGGACCGAAAAGTTATGTCCTTGCTCGAAAATAATAGGGAACGCTTGGAACGCTAAGTAGAGAATCCCGAGAAGAAGAGCGTTCCTGATTAATCAGAGTTTAGCGGTACTCGGCTTTGAACGCAGATAGAGCTCACCAGACGTCAAGGAGAAGGGCCATTCTATCGAGAACGAGCAGTTCTTTAAAGATAGTCAGCGATGATGAAACTCGGCAGAGGAAAAGGCTCACTAAACGGAACGTAACAGCTCATAGCAATGGAATGCATGAGTGTCGTTTCACGCTTGTCTAAGGGGGCATAGTATCTACTGTCACCTGTGCTCTTGCGTATCCTGAGCAAATCCCTCAGCTGATGGAGCTATGCAAGGTACGAAAATGATCATACATTTGTGCCTTCTTCTTCCAGATAACAGGTGAATACGTTTCAGGGACAAACTAAGGCAGTGCGTAAGAGGAAGTCAAGCCAAAGAGTTCGGTCGGACCTACCAGAAAGAGACAGGTGACTTCCATAAAGATCCAGATGAGCATGACCCGGTATGTCCATCGCCAATCCAAATTCTGGGAAAACGTAAGTGTGGAGTGGAATGAAGACAATCGATACATACTTGGTTGATAAATCTATAAATGAGCGTCAAACCTTAGAAGTGTTTCAATGGCAGAGGTCGACTTACCCGCTCATGAGTGGTCCTATGACTGGGCCAATGAATGGTGATATTGTGTAGACGGCCATGGGGCTACAATGACGAAGATGTCGGTTACGATAACACCATCCGTTAATCAAGATACTCACTTTGCTACGTGTTTATCGTGGAACATATCGCTCACACTACCTCCGGCAACGCTTAGAAAGGCTGCACCAGAGAGGCCCGTGAGCCATCTGAAAACGAGGAATACAGCTACAAGAAATTGAGTTACAGGATCTTACAATGAAAGCCTGTCCATGCTCACCAATATTTGGTGGAAACGATACGGGCCAAGTGAAGGCGAAAAAGAAAATAAACGATGCACGGTAGATAATACTACGTCCGTACACCTCTGATAGAGGTCCAACAAGGAGTGGTCCCAGGCCTAGAATGCATTATCTGCTGTAAGTATTAATAGACAACAAATGATCCCAACATTACACATTACCTAGACCCTGGACGAAGAGGCTGACACCAAGGATCGAAACTTCCTTGCTTACGTGAAAGTCGCGAGCAACACCTGCCTCTGTGAACGCAGCCTTTTGTCCAAGGGCATCAGCGGGTACCGCGGGAGTAGATAGAGCGAAGACACTCACGACCGAGGAAGCACAAGTCACACAGAGCGCGGAAGAACTAATGATGCTGACTACAAGCCACTTTCTGAAGGTGGAGAGATTCTTTGGGTCGTCTTCTGGCGACAACTCAACCAAGTAAGGCGAGTCCATATCTTCTCGAACTTGAGCAAACTCCTTCGGCGTCGATGGTTTTTCTACATCTTGTACTGGATGAATAGTTTCTGCGGGGGTTTTATCTGCCATTTCACGAGGACCAAGAGTTTCAGAGCTACGTCTCGACATGACAAGTGAAAGGATGACCTGGGTGGACTTATCCTTGGGGGAACAAGCTGGGGAAAGGTATCCCAGGGACTGAAGATGTGCATGTCTTAAATTCTACGGCCGGGGAAGTGTGAGATCATTTTGGATCTCTGATTCGGGTGTAGCGCCCATAAAACGCGTCCTGGCACAGTCAGCAAAGTGGAGGTATTTGCTACCCAAGTCAGGCCAATTGTCATCAGCCGAGTGGTGATCCTTTCGGAAAACAAACGGGACCGCGATACCCTGCGGAGCTTCTGCAGCCCAACACAAACACCATAGGGAGATGTATTCTCCCTGCAAACCTGAAATAACGAGTCATTGGTGTCCAAACAGCCAGGAATTATCGTCCATAGTGTTGAGACCTGTTTCGAGCTCAGTAAGCATATCAAACTACCCTGGATGATCTGTCCGAGATCGGACAGGGACTTCGTCATTATAATCCCAGGATGTTACGAATGCTTTACGATAATTTGACTGACCCACAAGTGACCCACATTCACCTGAACGCGCACGCGGCACACGGGTTTTGAATAGAGTAGGGAAAAATGGAAATCTCATTCCAGCCATTAGATTCGCATCCAATGAACATAAGTTCCTTGGGCGCGATGAAAGATAAAGGGTAGGTTGAAAGGGGACTACGCTGAAGGTTGTTTGCCAGGAAGGACTTGATTCGGGGCAGCTTGCAATACGAGGCTGTGCAACTTCTTCTCAAGCCTTGCCTTCTTGCGTTGTTTCCTCTCCATCTTGGCCTTGAGGTCAGCCTCCTCTCCACGGTTCTTCCATCTCCTCTTCATCTCTGCCTTGCGTTCTGCCAGTATCCTCTCCTTCCACTTCCAGGTAGCCTCGGCCCGAGCTTCTCTCTGCGTGCGACCAACAATCACGTTTTTCAGTTCTTCCTTGATCATATCCTTCAACAGTGACTTCTTGTAAAGCTGGTAGGACTGCCATCTCTCTTGTTTCTTCGCGCGCGAGTGGGGGTTCGTTAATTCCTTATGAACATACACCTCCACTGGGTGTGCTAAGTCGAAAGAACTTGAACGCTTGGCAATAGATTTGATATAAAGTTGTTCGGAGGACGGTGCAGGGATTGGTGTTTTCGGTGACTCTGGCAGGACTGGTGGTGTGTATGTCATCTCGGAGACCACGGAAGCCGTACAATCATATGCAGTGGCTATCATCCAATGATGGAAAAACGCAGTGAGTGGAATCAAGGAGCAGGAAGAGGGAAACAGGCGATACTATTTCAGTATACGAAACGACGTAAACGATTGAATGACATACGTTCTGGAATTCGACGGTTACGCATTTTTGGCCATGGGATGAGAACTTGCTCGGGGTCCTCTTTTGTCCATCCAGGAAGGCGAGGAACAGTTGCCGCAGCGTAGCGACTCCAATTGTAGCGGGCAGCACCAGGTAGCCAATGTGGGGCAGTCGTTGCAAGGCGAATTGCGAAGACGCTGAATTGAACCAGTAATCTCAAGATGAGAGAAATAAGCCAAGGTAGTCGCAATACTCACGGAAGACTCCTCGGTTCCTTATCTCCAGGTAGCGGGGGGTATTGGTGGTTGCCAATGAACAGCTGACACCGAGAATAGGGTACTTGTCTCCCCGGGGCCATTTTGATATTCTCTGTGCTTTCTGAAGACTTCACAAGAATGTTAGTTACCCGACGCGGTTCCAAGAATAACTAACAGATACGTACATCCGTCCTCTTCAAGTACACCCTATTCGTGAGTTTGTTGATCTTGTGGACTTCATGTATCGTCCCTTCGCGGTCACCAAGTAGGCGGACCTGGTCACCAGGGACAATATTCCACCACTTTATTCTGTCCTTTGGCTTGACACTTTTGATTCGGGGGTCTTTCCATGACATGGTCTTCGACCAGAGGCGGGGGATGACCGCTGTAGCATGTCGGAGGTCTCTTGTCCAAGGCGAGGTGGTGACGATTTGTAGGGCGCTGAACTTGGAATAGGACATGGTCCCCAGCACAACAAAGAAACTTGCTCGGTCAGAGCTTTTCGACTCGCGTTGAGGAGAGGAGGGTAAAGCACGAGTGTCCCGAGAAGAGTGTCACCAGAACTTCGGAAGGATTGTTGCCAGTGAACGAGCGCTTCTTTCGAAGAGAAATATTGCGTACGTAAGCAATACAGGTGAGGCTAACTCCAGAAAGAAAGTGGATGGCAAACTTCCTCGCCGAATGATGGTATTGTGAGGGAGCTAAACTACAATCCATATTATGGATACATTCATAGAGTACATACAAAAGATGTGTAATAAAAAAAAGTGTCTATCTGAGTCCTGGTAGATGTCATGCGGGAAGAGCGGGTTTGAGGGGAGTACTGCCTCCCCATCCAGGATCCTCTGATTCCAATGTCTGAGAAAACGTCAATACAGATGCTGTCATAAAAAGAAGGAGATACTCACCTCAAGCAACATACCAAGGACGTTGTCGACATCTCCCGGAGGGACACCCCCACATCCTGCTCCGATAAGCCTTCGGTAATCGGCCATTCGCCCACCGGTGCCAGCCTCCGTTTGGAACTTGACCAGCTCATCAATTGCATCCAGCCTCCTCTTCTTAAAGGACACAAGCTCGGTTCTCAACTTCTCGCACTCCTCTTCCACGGCTGCTGGATCCTTTGGTACGTCCGCATTCAAATTTACCAAGTCAGTGACAGGCTCCCCCGTCGAACTCCAATGTTCGCCCTCGTTGGAAACGGTCGAAATTTCGCCACCTTGTCCTTCCCTGATAGCCCGTTCTCGTTCCTCATCTTCCGCGACCCATTTCTCCCAACCCGCCGTCGACCTCCTGGCCATCTTGGTCTTCAAATCCTCCTCCAACTCCGTCAACTTCTCCTTTGCCTGCGAAAGACCTTGACTCTGACTTTTGAGTGACCCTACCGATCGCTGACTCTCCAAGATCTCGGTCTGAATGTTCCCAAGCAAGGCAGTAGCCTGGTTCATATCACGTT
Source organism: Meripilus lineatus (assembly GCA_027627245.1). NCBI lineage: Eukaryota > Fungi > Basidiomycota > Agaricomycetes > Polyporales > Meripilaceae > Meripilus > Meripilus lineatus. The sequence goes on along the minus strand of JANAWD010000030.1, from coordinate 80,970 downwards.
CCTTGTCTTTCAGCTCTTGATCAAACGACCCAGCAAGACTTTTCAGCATGAGAGTGGCCTCGTTGACACAGCGTGTCGCGGCCTTTTGACCAGTCACGGAATAATGAAGAGGAGGGCCGGAGCCATCAGTTCCACCATAATCATAGATCGAAGGGGGTGCAGTCGCGGCTTGGGCATTTCGGTAGGACATGGATAGAGTTCGGGAGGGTATCACGGGTGATGAACGGAACCGTTCGTCTTCTAGGATATAGTCTTCGGTATTCTTACCATCGCGATTCATGATTTTGGGGTCGGCGCCGTGGTCAATAAGGATTTTGACAAGTCTCTTGCTACGACATCGTGCAGCCATTGTGAGCGCCGTCTCGCCATCCTCGTCTTGAAAGTTGATGATATCGGCTAGTTCCCTTGGATAGTCGGCTAGACGGCTGAGAACGGTCTCCATATAATACCGAGCGGCATGTGTTTTCCCTTTGGACATTGCAACATCGACAATGTGATGGAACACGGTGCGATTGTTATTGTCGATATTGAGAGTTGAACGGTGGAGGAGCTCGTAGAGTTCGGGGAATTTGCGAACGTCGTAGTTGTTGGCAAACATGACACTCCGCATGAGAGCCGTTTGGCCTGCTTTATTGACTCTGAAGATGTCAGCCCCCGCGGTCAGCAATAGTTTGACAATTCGAATCCGACCCATTGCGGCAGCCCAGTGGAGAGCCGTATGGCCATCGTCGTCTATAGCTTGATTGGGGTCGAATTCGGGAGGGGGTGATATCAGCATGGTCGGAATTTGGTTTGTATCCGAAATGAAATACTCGAGGATTTGGTCCCCATAGCTGGAGGTTTCATGGATACCATTGATACTGGTCAAATGACTCTGGTTCTCAGGAGGTGGGGGTGCCTCCGAAGGGCGCTGTTTACGCTTCCTTCCCGGAGCAGGGGTAGGTGAACCGATAGTGTCTTCAAAACGCGAAGAGCGCTGTGACACTGGGCTGCTGCGTATCGGAGATGGAGTACGCGAGCTGGAAGATGCCCCAGATGGGGAGGGTGTCATTGACCCATCTTCGGACCCTTTCGCAGAAGGTGTCCTTGGTGCAGGAGGTTCGATGACCTCTGGCGCGTTTCTGCGCGAAGAACGTGTGTTTATCGTCGATGGGCCGGGTGGGGCTTCCAAACGACGTGGACCAGGTTTGGTCGGTGTCGGTGCGACAAGATGCTTTGGAGCAGGCGGAGGGCTGCTCGCATCCGGTTGGAAGTCAATTATAGGGAGCAGCAAGTGCTCGCAATTGTACTGCTTGCACAATGTCAAGCCTCGTTCGAGTGGTATCCATGTTCCTATTTCCACGAGGTGAGACAGTCATATCAGGGGCGAACTTGGGGGCTGACCTTGGTATTTTCCATAACCCCCTTGAACCTTCTCATGTTCTCCTTTCTGCACCTCGCGCTCGAGGATACGTGTACGCTGAGGCTTGTCAAAACCTGCCACCTTGAGAATTTGAGTTGCGTTAAGCCATGAATCTGACCGTCTCCTCATGACGGCCACGCCCTTGCACATCCTGTCGCAAACGTCAGGTTACGTGAGAAAGAACGCGTATTGGATACGAACGCACATCTCGAAGACGGGAATGCCACTGTAAGTGGCCTATAGATGAAACATCAGTGTGATTGAACGAAAATCCAAGTGATGTTGATTCATACCTTGAAGATCTGGCCGTCTGGCATGACTGGAGTCTATTTAACACAGGGTTCTTGGCTACGTGTTAAACGCGACTGTGAACGTCGCCTTCCTGAGGGGATGGGACGTGAGAGATGGAAAGACCTTCCTGAGCGGTTGTGAGAATCGGGAGAGGTCGCTGTACGCGTACAAACAAACGCGCCTTGGACGCGCCACGCACCGTGTCAACCGATGTGGCAGACGTGACCCAAAAAGAAGGTTTCAATGCTGACCTGATGTTGATGGCAGTGTTTTGGCTGAATGGATTGCTCAAAGTACTGCGAGCGCGAAATGGTTACGGAAAACAAAGGGTTGAACTATAGGAGCACAGGGAATAGTATCGGCCTATTTATCACATTTTTTCCAGTGGGACTCCATGTTGCTACCTGAGATCCGCCCCCTGTTCCTCAGGCTCGGAAGGCCTGCTTTGGGGTCACTCAAGCATCCGCCACAGTCTCGAGGTCGACGCTGCAGCCCAAAAATAACATATACATCGAGGCAATGACCTCAGGAAGGACGCAAAGGTGTGAGATTCCTGGCCCAAGCGGTGAGGCTCATGGGCAGAGGCGATATTGCAATTCAACGGCAGAGTTCTGTTCGAATATTCCAAGCGCAAACACAAGGCGAGTCGGTGAACAAGCGAGGTGCTTCTGAACCATCACCGACGGGTTCCTTCAACACAGACAACCACGACGAGCAAGTGTCTGGGTGCCCCCTCTTCCTCGCCCCGGGACGAAATTCCTCGTCCTCGAATATCTTCGCGGGAGGCAAGGAAAAGAGGCTGACATAAACGCAGTTGTGTCACGGCCTGACGCGGTCACGCGCGCGTTGGGGAGTCACGGCATGCCACGTGTTTATCACGAGACCACGAGGCAGCCTCACCGCAAGTGGCAAGCAGCAACAGGCCCACACTCATCCTTCTTCAATCGCGCGACGCTCATAGCTCATTGTTCTCCTCCTTTCCTCCCCCTCCTGCTCGACGTCGGTCGTAGGTTACTCACATATGCCTCCGATCTGCGAGCCTCTATGCCATTTTGGCGGTCGGTAGGTCTTTCTCACAACCCAGCTTTGCAGGTGCCTGAATTCAAACCATCGCACCACCAGGCTCTTCTTCACATCCTTTCCGCATCCAGCGCCCCGTCCGGAGGGGCTCAATAACTGTCCGTCCGACTCAGATAATCATCCTCGCGTCCGAAGCGCGCCCGGCGTCGGTTCATCATCAACTCCCGACGATGACGCCAAATACTACTACTTCACGATCGACGATCAGCTTCTCTATCTATCCTTCTTTCAGGACTGGGGCCCGCTGAATCTAGCGATGGTTTACAAGGCCTGTATCCTTATACATGAACTACTACAGGTCCGTACTGCAATTTGCTCGATCGTACAGAACCGAGTAACCAACCAACCTATGCTATTAAAAGGACCGAGATTTATCGTCCCATAGATTGGTTCTGTACTCGTCGAGCGACCCCCGTCGGAAGGCAAACGCAGCGTTGCTAATGGCACTTTATGTGGTGAGATCCAACTAAAAGCGTCCTATTACTCGGCCCTTCTCACCCCACTCACCCGTACCATAGATGATAGTGCAGCAACGACCGCCATGGGAAGCCTTCCACCCAATTGCGGAATTAGAATTCATGCCCTTCCGAGACGCTGGAAGAGGCCGCTCGGATTTCAACTTGAGCATCCAAGATTGTCTCTGGGGCATCTACAAGGCTATGCAAAACGGTCTATGCGACATGAATGAATTCGACGTCGATGACTATGAATATTATGAAAAGGTGGAGAATGGAGACTGGAATTGGCTCACTCCCAACTTCATTGCTTTCGCATCCCCCGTTGACCCAATATGGATAAAGAAGGAGAAGGAAAAGAAGTTGCAGGAGTCACAGTCCGGAACCCCGTCTTCGCCCTCAAGAGTAGACGGACTCGCGTTGCAAAGGAAATTACCCATGCCATTCTCGAACTGCCTAGATTACTTTGAGAAACGCAACATCAAGCTCGTTGTGCGGTTGAACAACCCACTATACGATAGACAAGTGTTCCTAGACAGAGGAATTGACCACACCGAACTATATTTCGACGACGGAACAAACCCCACTGATGAGATAGTCAGGAGATTCATTGATATGGCAGATGAGGTTATTGAGAATGGAGGTGTTGTGGCTGTACATGTACGTTCGTTTTCAGGGTTTTATCACTGTTTCCATTGACTGTCGTTTCCAGTGTAAAGCTGGTCTAGGACGAACAGGAACCCTCATTGGGGCATATCTCGTTTGGAAGTATGGTTTCACTGCGTCTGAAGCTATTGCCTTCATGAGGATCGTACGGCCCGGAAGCGTCGTAGGTCCCCAGCAACAATACATGTACTTGAAGCAACTGGAGTGGGCGAAGTGGGCGGCCGTAGACGAGGTGCGCAAGGCGCAGAAAGAGGCTATGGCCTCAGCGCGGCCCGTGGTCACTCCCGTTACTCCTCCTGCTGAGACCGATGAGGACACCGATATGGTCACTGACCCGCCATCAATTCCTCATCCGGGAGTTCCCCCTTCAACACCACCCCAAACATCAACTACCCTCCCTCCTGTCACCCCCAGTAGACATGTTGCAGCAGCAGCAGCGAAAGCAACAGCTATTGCCCCACCAGGACAACCTCGGAAGACACCAGCCGCAAAGCGAGTCGCATCAGACTCCGATGCGGAGGATGAGGCGGGAGATGAACTTCCCGCCCTTGGCGCTTTGCCAATCCGCAGACCCAAGACTAAACCACCAACGCGTCCCATTGGTTCTCGCGTGACTGCATCAGAGCAGAGACCGACGAGAGTCACCAGATCAACTGCTGCAGCTGCGACTCGGAAAACTGGGACCGCTATTGTTCCTCCACCGACCACCCTGAAATCCACGAAACCAAATGGTCAAGCTCCCAATAAGATACCACGACTTGGAACGGGCGCCACAGCACGCGCGACTGCATCCAAGGACACGGCTGTATTACCCAATATGAGTACCCGCAGTAGAACGCGACAACAAACCTCACCGACACCATCCCGTTTACCGACATTAGTATCGCCCAAGAGACCCCACCATAACTCCACGGCCTCCGTTCATGAAACACCGGTAGCTGTTCCACAGTTACCCAAGCCCGCTGGGGCGAATGCTCCAGACTCATGGATGACGAACACCTCAGGCGTCGTTGTCCCAGCAAGCAAGTCATCGCGACCAGGACCAAGGGCCATCCGACGACGACGGAGTAGTTTCAGTGCTGCGGACATTGTGGCTTAGCTTTCAGTTCACCCCGAGGGCTAGGTGTATGGCAGGCAGGTCCTGTTGGCTTCACGTATACGCAATCGGAATCGTCATGCATCGCTGTCAATAATCTATTGCTTCCCTGATATATCCTCTCGTATTTCACTCTGTTTTGTACATCTGTTTACGTCTCATGGCAATCACGACCCCCAATGCAACAGAGATTCCTTCGTATAACTTCACCTCGTGCCGGACTTCTAACTTGAATACTTGCGTACGCATTCGAAGAACCAACGAAGGTCTTCGGGGTCGACACCAGGTGTTATACCATGCCCCAAGTTTGCGATCCACCCCTTCACGCGGCCACCCACTCGGAACCCTTCACACATCCTCTTCACCTCTCGCTCGATCGCATCTCTTCCACCATAAAGCAGATTCGGATCAAGGTTCCCTTGCAAGGCTACCTTATCCCCAACGATTCTTCGGGCTTCAGAAGGCTCGATTCCCCAATCTATCCCCAGAACATCATATCCGCCCTCTCCGGCAAGTACGGAGAGTGCATGATTTGCTCCTTTGGCGAAGAGCGTCATCGGAACGGAGGGAATCCCCAACGAGGCGAGCTTCTGTCGTACGCCCTTGGTGATATACTGTAAACCAGGAAAGGAAAATTCATGAAAGTGGTGAGGAGCCAATTCTCCGGCCCAAGAGTCAAATACTTGAAGAAGCTGTTAATGATTGACGTTGAGTATGTGACTCTATTTTGTTTTATTAATGAAGGAATGTTCCTGACCTGAGCGCCAGCCTTGACTTGTCCGACAAGGAAATCAACACATACGTCTGCGATGCGCAGAAGGAGGGCTTTGGATTCCTCCGGATACCGGAATAGCCATGTCTTTGCCTTTTGGAAAGTTTTGCTCCCTCCTCCCTCGATCATGTACGCAAATAGCGTCCAGGGCGCACCGCAGAAACCGATGAGAGGGACCTCTCCATTCAGGGCTTTCCTTGTACTCGTAATAGCTTCAAAAACATATCCTAGTTCCTTATTCACATCTACGACTTTTGTGAGCTTTTCGATGTCCTCAGGCGTATTGAGTGGGTCGGGGAAATGAGGGCCCGGGTTCATTTGGACTTCCATGCCCATGGCTTGTGGGATAACGAGGATATCACTGAAGATGATTGACGCATCGATCAGGCCGGTGTATCGTCGTATTGGCTGAACGGTGACTTCTGTTGCCAACTCTGGGGTACGGCAAACTTCGAAGAACTCATGTGATTCGCGTACTTTCCTGAATTCTGGACATGTGTTGGGGGTAAAAACGTAATGGTTTGGGAGAGGGTTTATGAACGTACCAGGTAGGTACCGTCCTGCTTGTCGCATTACCCACACTGGGGCACGTTCGGTCTCCTCTCCTGAAAGAATAGAAGACAGCGGGGTGTTATGTATGGATTGCTATTGCATTTCGTCATTGAATGGGATTCACCTCGAGCCGCGCGCAAGAGGAGATCGTTTTTCATCGCAGGGAATTCCACCATGGCGATTTTTTCGAGATCGAGGTGTTTGATGGTGTTATTGTTTTCAGGATAGTTCAGACCCTATGATGGTCCAGTGAGGTCAGAAGAAGGGGAGATGAAGGGTCTTGGTGGGGGTGGGGTCGGTATTTGTCCTGGAGGGTACATGATTTCCAAGACGGTGAGTTGGGCTCTCGTGAGACGCTCCTGCCTGTGCCACCCCTTTTGCTTCCCACTCTCATGGGACGCGCCCTCCTGAACACGACACAACCTGTGAGTCTGCATAAAGATGCCCATCCAAGATCCCACCCAACTTGTGGAAGAGTACGTGGCACATTTTCTTAAATTTGTGGTTTAAACATGAAAAGCATATTCGCAAAGGTTCAAGAAATCTGGCGAGTTTGACAAGTTGAGGCAGGATCTTCTTGCGCAGTTTCGCGCTGGTGTGGGTTCAATGATTCGGTGCGACGCATACCGTGGTTGATAGGGTCTTTCAGGATAATGTTCCGGCATTTATGACACGAGTTGAGGAGATTGCCAAGCAGAAACTCAGCAGCGATCACAAGTTGCAATATCTGCCGGAAACTGGGATAGCGAGAGAGATTATGCAGGAACTGGACAGGTGAGTGATCTCCGTTATCGTTACCGGTCTCGTCCTCTGAAGCCGTCTCTAGGTACCCTATCGTTGAGAGAGCGGTTGGCGAGATGAAAGCCTTCTCTGATCCTGTATTTGAGGCGTCCATTCGACAACAAGTTGCCACTATTCTGAAAAACGATCGACATCCTCCAAGCCACCGTGCTCATTTGGACCAACATGGTCGGTCTATGCCTCGCTCCGATCGACATCCGGTCTCTTTTGCTACTATGAACGGGGACCGTTTCCATATCCCCGCTGGTCCCTCTTACAGTGGTTATGGACCTGGGCCCTCCCGTAATCTGTCCATACAAGTGACAGCTCCCATCCCATCATCATCATCTCAACAGCCGGTTCAGCCATCGACATCTACATCTAATGAAGAGGAGAGACCTCGTTCTGTGCATTTCACCAACACTCCCAGTTCCAAACCCTCTGAAGCACAAGATGATCCTGGGAGTCCTGGCAGTGCGATGCAAGAATCGCCTTTGACTGAGGAGCATCCCTCTGATGCCAAATTTCCTTGAAGTCGACCTTTCGAACTTGTTGCAATGGTGGATCGAGCTTGCAATGAAGAATGCCGACCGTCCACTTTGAAACCCTTCTGGACCCCTCATTGAATTACGACAAGATGATGGTGTTGCAATGCCGCGATACTCTATTGGTTTCTCAGGGTCTACCACGGTGGTATAGAACCTTGGCGACTTCTTTACGGCATTGATCCACAGAATGTCTCACTTGCTCAGGTACAATTGGGTACACATTTCTACGACTGTGACCTTTGTAACTACGTGCATTCTATTAAGCACCATTCTCCATTCTTCGTTGACTCAATGCAAAGCTAATTATAACTGTTCTGTGAAGTTTTTCCCGATCGGTGGGCGGATTTTCTGCCAGTGTTGCTCACCGGAGCCGGAGCGCTGTATGCTTACTGCTCCAACGCGATCAGCTCAGCATCAACCACATGTGCCCTACTCTGGTGTTGACCCTGCCAAAGAAGGAGCCAGATTGCCCTCGAAGGTAATATCCATTGCATTCTATCAGCTCAACATCATAAATCCCACCAAAATCAGCATCCGAAAATGCATCGCATCATGTGGGGAAGATGGTATCCTGTCTTGCTGACCGTGCGCCTGACCTTCTCCCAGATAAGGAAGAAGGCTCCTCGGGATACTACCCGAGAATTTGGGAATACATAAACTGAACGAAGGGCAGCATCTTTTTTTCTCATCTCTGGTCTTTCCTGAGAACCCACGAGCTTCTGAACAACTCCGCCGTCCATGGACCCCCCAATGACAGGTGAGATTCTCTTTCGTTTTGCCTGCGGTCTTATTGACTTCTGACCTGACTACTCTCACTTTGGCTTCGATTGGCTAGTGGGCAAACAGTTTCAAGACGACGCGAAATCGGCAGGCTCCGGGTCTGTCGAACTTGAGAAGCACTCAGAGGTTATCGGACATACCACAGACCAGGACTATGATCTTCAGAAACTGCAGGTCAACGAACGCAGAGCTCTAGCGAAGATTGATTTCCGAGTGGTCCCCGTGCTTTGCATCCTATATCTGTTGGCCTTCCTCGACCGGTATGTTTTATGTGCAGTTCGACATTGCTAATCACTGATCTCACTGATGGTTCGGTTGATGCGAGATAGCGTCAACATCGCCAATGCCGCATTATTTGGCCTGAAAGAAGATCTCAAACTCGGTGGTACGGAATACAATACGGCACTTGTGATCTTGTGCGGGTTCACATACCATCCTTCTGAATTGGAGAGGAACTGATCAGGTTGACTACCCCAACAGCTTCGTACCTTACGTGGTATGCGAAATACCTTCCAATGTATTGATGAAACGATTCAAGCCACACGTGTGGTGTACGTGTTCTTGAAATTCTCTCTATGTAAGATACTGAAGATACTTCTTCAAGTGAGCGTATGCATGTTCATGTTTGGACTCACCACATGTCTCCAAGGGCTTACCCAGAATTATAGTGGCATCCTGGCCACGAGATTTTTCTTGGGTACGAGAAGACCTTACAAAGAAACCTTTGTTCCCCACTCATGAACTTTTAGGGTTGTTTGAGAGTGGGATGTTCCCTGGATGCTTCTACCTGCTTGCAATGTATGTTCAAATCTTTCCACGTACCGCTACCCCGTTTCTGTCTTGGGACTGAGGTATCAATCCCAATAGGTGGTATCGTCGCGAAGAAGCGCAGAAGCGGTATACGTTCTTCTTCTGTTCGACGACCCTCGCTGGCGCTTTCGGCGGACTTCTTGCAAGTGCCATAGGGAAGATGGATGGTATTCGCGGATACCGTGGCTGGCGTTGGGTATTCATTCTGGGTAAGTCCACGCATCCCAATACGTTTTCGTGTCCACTAACAATCTGGGGTTAGAGGGTCTCCTCACCTGTGTAGTCTCGTTTGTGCTCTTCTTCCTAATTGCAGATTTCCCTGAGCAAGTCAAGTGGCTCTCAGCCGAAGAGAAACGCTGGGTGAAAAGGAGATTATATGATGATGTCGGAAACTCGCAAGTGGATAATTCCATCACATTCAGAAGCTCCCTAGATGTCCTGAAAGATTGTGAGCACGAAGCTTATTGCACTTGCGATCAAGGGTCCTAAACCGATCTCTTCAGACAAAGTCCTTGTGGGAGGGCTAATGTACTTTGGCTTAATCGTCCCCGCATACGGGTACGGTAAGTGTTCAGAGTCTTCTGGAAATTCCATCTTTGTCCCTCACCTTGCAATAACACAGCCTACTTCGCTCCCGCCATCATTCAGGGTCTGGGATATGGACCAATACGTACACAACTCTTATCTGTTCCACCTTGGGCAGCTGCCTTCGGACTTGCGATGTGTCTCGCGACCATCTCTGACGCCGTCCGACACCGATTCATCTTCACTATAATTCCACCAGCTATTGGGTTAGCAGGATTCGTCATCCTCATGAAGGAGAATCACAACATACACCTTCGGTATGCTGCGATTTTCCTGGCAGCGGCAGGGACATACGCGGCTATGCCAATAATAGTTTGTTGGTTCAACACTAATCGTGAGGTTTTCATATGCTTCTAGTCGGCAAGGCATTGACACGTCTTCTAGTCGCAGGCCATCGGAGACGAGCTGTGGCCACTGGCTGGCAAGTTGGGTTTGGCAACAGTATGTCCCGATCGAGGTTGTGTTCATTGCAATTTACTGACGTCCTCGAACCAGTCGGTGGTATCATTGCTGCCTATTCATTCCTCGCCAAGGACGCTCCTCGTTACATCACTGGTTACAGCATTTGCATTGCTTTCATTTGCCTGTCGATGTTGTCGTGCGGGGTGTACTTCCTGGGCCTAGTTTGGGAAAATCGGCAGCGGGACCGGGGACAGGTCAGAGGGGTTGACCTACCACCTGAGGAAAAGGAGAAAATGGGAGATTTGAACCCTGACTATCGGTACCTACTCTGAGTCTGGGTGCAACGCAAATCGTATGGGGAATCTTCGATGTTGTTTGGGTGGATATTGGATTTATGCAGATTTTTTTCATCTAGGGCGCGGATTTGTCTTTTGTAACAATTAGGAGTAATAGACTGGTGCAGTTTCCCCGGATGATTGGATGGCCGAGCCAGTTCGGGAGGGGTACGAGGGTGCAATAGAGATGGTGAGGCCGAAAGCTGCGAGGCTACGACACGGGAAAAGCCGGCCGTGAGCTCGGTGGACCCAGACAGACTGGGCGAACATCGGTACCAGATGCGTTGAAACAGAGGACAGTGGCGGGTGCTCCCAGGAGTGCAAATACGCCCGGTCGCGTCCGTTTTGAGCAAGGCCAGGGACTGCAGCTCGACTTGAGCGTGTTTTGGTGCGTGGATACAGGAAATTAGAGGCCTCGTTCTTGGGGATGATATAGTATGTTAAGATGAGACATTTCCTTCGATTGGCAAAAAGGTGTGTGTTTTCAAGTGGCGCTTTTTTGTTTCTGCATCGAGGAATGACCAAAGTGATCGAATGCTGGCAGCCATGGGACAATGGGCCTGAATTAAGGTAGGATCCTGGATTGAGCCCATTTGAGACGCGCGAGTTCGGGAGCATGTAGATCTCTTTCTATCGCGCATGTCTTACTCATGGTGCGCAATTGTCCTTGCAAGTGATGGCACGTAGCTGGCTCGATTGCCCATTCATTAGAGTATAATCATGCATGACAGCGCGGTAGATCTGAACAAGGGAGCGACCATCAGCTGACGATCCCAATCTGTGCCAGGGATGCGCGAATCTGGCTTGTAGATGCACTCTTTGTGGGAGGATTTTACACCGAATAGGCTGCCGGCTCATGCCGCGAAGGCCAATGGCCCATGAGAATTGTGCGCAATCTAGGGCGTGAAGCTAAACTTGGCCTCTTCCGTGTCCTCGTCAGCCTGTTTTGCACCCTGGTTGTGAATCACAACTATTCAGTAGTTGGTATGCTTCCAGCCAATTCAAGAAAATGGGATACATGGGAGGCGCTTTTGAGCCCTTCCTTGCTTCCTGACATCTTTCAGAATTGCGCAGACGTTGAGCGACCTGGTGGAACAGAAGAAATACTCAAAGTACCGCCGAGATCGACCAGGTTTGGAACTTGAAATCACGAAAACCCGTTCGACGGCCTTCTATCTAACCCTTGGTCCCACGCTCTGGTGCTTTGCAGTGAATCACTGAAATACTCCATCATGCGGCCAGTTAAATTCCTGCCTTCGGGTAACCCTCTGTCCTCCTTTGTCCCTGGCCATTTCACGTCTTCTCCTCTGGTTCTGTTAACACGATGAGCTCGGACATTTGTGGGTTGCCGTCATTACCTTCCTCCATGCGAGAGAAGTTCATTATGCTCACCATCTCGACCCCCCCTCTCCAGCTCACGCATCAGACTTTACGACAGCGAAAGACAATGTCCAAACCAATATCGAGGTCGAAAAGGGCCAGACCTACGCGATAGAGAAGCCCCCTCATTACAAGATCCTCTACCCCAACGTCGACGAGGCTGCACTATTGAGGAAGATCGACCTTCGTTTGGTCCCCATACTTTCGGCGTTATATATTCTGGCATTCTTGGATCGGTGTGTGGCGTTCCTTCTTGCTTAGTACCCAACCCCCGCACTCATGCCAATCTCATAGAGTAAACATTGGAAATGCTGCCCTCTTCGGTTTGAAGAGCGATCTCAACCTCGGGGGCGATGAATACAATACCGCCCTGGTCATCTTGTATGTCGACGCCGCCAGTGTATTTTTAACAGTCGCTAAAGTTCATTCTTATCTATTAGCTTTGTACCTTACATCCTCTTTGAGGTACCCTCAAATTTTCTCATGAAGAAATTCAAGCCACATGTCTGGCGTAAGCTTTACTCATACACGGAGTCTTTCGGCTTAGTGACGTTATTCCGTAGTCCCATGCTGTCTCTTTGCATTTGGCCTCGTTACGATATTGCAAGGGTTGGTCAAGAATTATTCCGGCCTCCTGACCACTAGGTTCTTCCTTGGTTTGTGCATGTTGGCCTACCTAGTCGTAACTCTCGCTCATGGCATTCGCATCCCACAGGCTTGTTCGAGGCCGGCATGTTACCGGGATGTTTCTACCTCATCTCCATGTACGCCATCGTGGTTCTTGCGACATATCCATGAGGCCAATACTGAAGTATTATCGGTTCACAGGTGGTACCGGCGGGCCGAATCCCAAAAGCGCTTTACCTTCTTTTTCTCCTCGACATCGTTGGCGGGTGCCTTTGGTGGGCTCCTCGCGAGTGCAATTGGGAAGATGAACGGGATACGGGGATATCTCGGATGGCGTTGGGTGTTTATTCTCGGTGTGTCGACCACTCCGAGCTCCTATTTATGAACTCCGCTAATATGCACGAATGTGAAGAGGGTGTTCTGACATGTTCTCTGGCGTTCCTCTTTTACATTCTGATTCCTGATTTCCCGGAGGAAGCAACATGGCTGTCTGCTGACGAAAAGGCTGTCATCGACGCCAGACTAAAAGAGGATGTTGGCAATTCGGGCATTCGAGAGCCCATGACTTTCAAGCGGGCTGTTAACGTCATCAAAGATTGTGCGGTTTCACCTGTCGAATATATGTACTTGCGCGCTGACATCCACTGTAGACAAGGTGATCCTTGCAGGCCTGATGTATTTTGGCCTCATTGTGCCGGCATATAGTCTTGGTACGTGTCGCTTACTAAATGAAGAATGTAAATTGACGTTCCATCTACCCTAGTCCTATTTTCTCCTTCTATTATCCAAGGACTCGGGAATCATGGGAGCATTCACACTCAACTTCTCTCAGTCCCACCATTCGCGAGTGCCTTCGTGGTGGGAATGCTCGTCGCCACATTATCAGATTACTTTAGACACCGATTCATTTTCATCATTTGCGGCCTTATGTTATCCCTGGTCGGATTCATCATCCTACGCGTCGAACACCATGACATGAACTTGCAATATGGTGCCATCTTCCTTGCTGCCACTGGGACGTACTCTTCGATGCCTATCGTTCTGTGCTGGTTCAGTATGAATGGTGAGCGTGGTCGTGTTCTTCCATGTATCTGAGTGTTGACGTCGTCTATGCAGTACGCGGGCATTTGAACAGGGCTGTGGCGACCGGATGGCAGATTGGCTTCGGGAACAGTGAGTCATCATACTTGCGCCCACTCCTTACGAAACTCTTATGCCCTTCCATAGTCGGTGGTATTATCGCCTCGTATGCTTTCCTACCCAAGGATTCGCCCAAATACTTCACTGGATACAACATTTGTATATCATTCGTATGCCTCACATTAGTAACAAGCTGTCTCTATCTTGTTGGTGTACTATACGAGAACAGTCAGATGGACAAAAAAGTTACGGATACGGCTTCAGAAGGAGATGGGGAGGAGGAGTTCCGTTACTTTACATAGATCTCATTTCGAACCTGGGTTTAGGAGGTATACTTGTATGAGTTATTGGAAGCGAATTTCTAAATAATATGCTTATTTCATTTTGTGTACTACCTTCATATCGCTACTGTCTAAGTCCGAAGAAAGATGATAAAATGCGAAATGGCGGACCCATCTTGAAAGCCTTCCAAAAATGGATGTCACACTGATAGACGCTCGCGAGGGTGAAGCCGGCAAATGGCGAATGACCTGGACGCCTATTTTCTGTCGAGTCCTCCAGCTCAGAGACACCCTTCATAGCAGCCATGGCCGTACGTTCCAAAGTCTCTTGACGTCTTCGTATTGTTTGCTAACATACATACCTTAACAGACGCGTTGTTCATCAGTCTTGCGAGCAGCCACGCGAACGTGGTCCGTAGCCCGGTGAGCCAAAACTCGTATCATCATAAGTAACCAATCGAACTTATCCCAAAACCAAAACAGTACCCCCGTCTACGCTGGCCGTTCAAGATGTCTTGCAACTGCCTCCACGGCTGCATCTTCCTCAACTCCTCCCCCTCCCCCTCCTGCAACTTCCTCAGATCCCAGAATCTCAAAAATTGTCGATGACATTTCCGGACTCACACTGTTGCAAGCGGCGGACTTGGTTACACTTCTCAAGGTATGTCTTCTTTCTATTCTTATTGAATAGGTTGGTTGCTTGAAGGGTCTGATAACTCACATGCGTTGGTATTCTGTGAACTAGACACGGTTGAATATTCAGGAGATTGCTATGCCAGCAGCTGGTCCTGCGCCTGTTGCAGCAGCGGCAGTAGAGGACGCACCCGTGGAGGTAAGTCATTCGTATCCTCAAGAAAAAAACCTGTTTCTCATTGGCGTTCGCGTGTGTGTATAGGAGAAGCCCAAGGAGAAAACGGTGTTCAACGTCAAGTTGGAATCCTTCGACGCAGCAGCGAAGCCCAAGATCATTCGGGAGGTGAAAGCTATGGTTCCCAACTTGACTCTCATCGAGGTAAGTCCCCGTCATACATCCCATGCACAATTTCTCCTTCTTCATCACCTCTTTCCCTCGCCATCCTCCGTGTTTCGCCCTATTACTCCCGTGCCGTTCGTTCGCTTCTCGTTACTGATGAACTTAATTCCCCTAATAGGCGAAGAAATTCGTCGAGTCGCTACCAAAAGTTCTCAAGGAGAACCTAAACAAGGAGGACGCAGAGAAGTTGAAGAAGGTCTTCGAGGGTCTCGGAGCTGTGGTTGCCCTAGAGTAGACTTCGGGGATTTGCTCATCTGTTATACACTAACACTCCTAATCAACATCGCTGCTATCCCGCCAGAACCTCAAACAGCGCACACACGAGGCTGCATCAATAGGTTCACCCTGGAGACCAACTTATTTCATTGTCCTGTGGTCGAAGGCCTAAACATACGTGAGGTACATCAAGAGAAAGAGAGAGATGACTGATAAACGACTATGGGCAACAAGAAAAAAACGAAGAACGAAGGTTTACACGGAGTTGAGGTGAAATGGAAACAAAGAAGGGGCACTGAGGATGTGATGAGTAAATGGGCGTTTTTTGAGGAAAAAAAGACATCTCAGAAACGCATGCAAAAATAATCAGAGCACGAAGCAAGTCAAGATCAAACGAGTGTTTAATCCTCTGAGAGGTATCGGTATTCGAAACGGAAATCACTCTTCTTGCGCTGACACCATGAGCCTTCCCAGTCAAAGTAGACGTATACTCCTTGTTCGTACTCTTCCGTGATCGCCTGAGGTTCTGAATGACGCTGGAACCAAGTCAAATACTTCACGTGGAATCGCCAGGATTGCCTCTTGAGCTCCTTCGCAGCGAGGTACCTAGAACCGGTCATGCATGGTCATTTATCAAACGGAGACAGGTGGGAAGTTTAAGAGTGACTTACTGTTGATATGTACCAGGGTGGAAATAGAACACGTAAAAGAGGGTCTCGACATCGAGCTGGGAGAAGATACCCGCTGTATTGAGCAGCGCAAGCGGTTGCTGGGGGTAATACGATGGTGTCTGGAATGGGTTCCTAGGCACGTAGTACTTCGGCCTTGATCATGATAGTCAACTCCTACGACACCGACCCACGATTAAAACAGGTTGCTTACTTGTCTGTGTCCTGAGGCTGAGGCATACTTGAATAGCTGCCCTCCAAAAGTTTGTGTACCTGGTCAAGGTTCGACATGCGGTGTGTGGCTACGCACGCCCCAGGGTGTAAATACGTAAGCTATCCTGGGGTCATAGCTAAAAATGACTCACCTTTCTGCTTGACGGTTTCAAAGGACATCACCAAGTCCGAAAGGGATCCAGGGAATGCAGTCGGGCCAGCTGGTCTTTGGGGTGGTTGTGGCGCGGCAAGTACTTGCTGAGGTGCAGCCGAAGGTGGTCGTATGCTCTGAGGCGCCATTGAAAGGGGTGCACCAACAACACCAGGTGCGTGTTCTGCGACTCGGACTCCTGGAGGGAACTGTGGCGCTGTTGTCTGTTGTGCCTGCGGGAATGTGGAGGGTCCTGAAGGTGTGACTGGAAGCCCTACTTGTGCCGGTGCGGCGATCGGTGGTTGCTCTTGTCCAGGTGGCACAATCGTCGCTTGCGATGATACACCGTTTGTCGTTGGCTGTGGCACAAGAGGGTGGGACTCGATTGGTGGTGGTTGCTGTAGCATTGAACTTTGTTAGAAGGGGCTTCAAAGAAGAAAAAAGAGACGTGACGCACAGAGGTAGCAAGAGGGTGTGGTACAACAGGCGATGCAATGACAGCTGTTTGTAATGAAAGCATCGTGGGTTATGCGAACGGTCAAAGGGGCGATAGAGCCACAATACCTGTTCGTGCATTTACACGTTGCGGTGAGGATGTTGCCACTGGACCTGATATCGAGCTTGGTACGGCTTCTGACAACGCTGGAGAATCATGTGCCGAATACATAGAATCGTCGGGGGGAACCACAGAAGCCGCTGAGGACAGCAAAGGACTCGTCAGTGAGGGATGTGTCAGGCTTGGTGATGAAGCCGCTGCCGATGTCTGGTCGGTCATGAGGGCAGAACCTGTTGAAGAGGATGTTGGTATTGAAGGGGCATTTGGTGCGATGGGTTGACTTGACGCTGTCGAAGATACTGCGATCGGTGTGGGAGGGACCTGCGTCGAAGGTGAAGGCTGCGCGGGAGCTACTGCTGCTGCCGCAACAACCGCATATCTCGCAGACAAGGCAGGAGCCCGGGGCAGCGGCGGAAGACCAGCTTTGAGAATACTCGACATTGGTTGTGATCCAAAATTTATGGTCAGTGGTGGTTTTGGGGCTTGGATCAGAGTAAGAACGCGCCACGAATACAACGATCCTGAACTTACTGTCCGCTGCTATTGAAGTTTCTGTTACGGGTTGGAAACTCAGTCAAAGTCAGGTATGAAGAGAAACAAGCATACTCCGTGGTGGTAATGTCGCCGATTGCTTCTTAATTATGGGACTAACGTCGCGTTTACTACCGCTTGTCGTGCTGTCATCGTCGTACTGCTTTTTCAACGGTGTACGCGGTGGTAGGTCTACTAAAGCGTAAGATTTCCGAGGCTCTAAATTCCTTAACTCTGCACGGACCTTCGCTGATGTCTTCAGAAGCGTCACTGTCGTTATTGTTGTTGTTATCATCATTCGCCAAACCGAACTTCTCTTCCTCCTCGTCAAGGTTGAGTTCGTCGTATATCCCTTCATCCTCATCAAAGTCCTCCTCCTGAGATCACAATTTGGGATAAGCGGAGTACGAGACGTTGATGCCACGTACCGCATTACTCTGCACGAAGTACTCCACGTCCTCCTTGAGCCCATTTACCGTCTCCACCGATAGTGACCCATTATCCAGCAGTCGCAAGATTAGCTCCAGACGGTTTATATGCCATTTCCGTCGCTCATTCAGCCTCTCCAGGTCCTCCGCTCGTTCCGCTTGCGCTCCTGACCCCTTGTTCTTCTTCTTCCCCGAACCTTGTAGGTTCTCAATTTCCGCCTCTGCCGCTTCCACTTGATGTTGCAAATCATCTAGCTTGTCTTGATACCAATGTGTGGTCTCGTACTTCTCCTGTGTCTTCGGGTCCAGCTTCGTCGACTGTATTAGTCCTTCTTTCGAGAACGCCTTTGTCTTCATCTCCTTCTCACAGGCCTTGAAGTTCTCCATCCGCTGAATTGGTGACGCAAGCATCACGGGAATATACAACCAAGGCGAAGACGGGAATTTTTGCATAGCGGAGTAATTCACCGAGTTGAGAAGAATTCACGGTTTTCCAAGGAGCAACAAAACGACTGACCGTCTCAATTAACCGTCGGTTTTCGACCAGTACGGTTTTATCCTTCACGTCGCTACTCGCAATCCAACCTTTGATGGTGTCACGAAGTCGTTGGAGCTTCTTTATCTGCGTCTTGAGGTCCACCTCCTGTTTCTCCTTCTGTGTCTGGTTGGTAGAGGCTTGCATCTTCTCATATATGGCATCGAATACCTCTACCCCTTCTGCTACCTTCTTCAGTGTGCGGTCGATTTCGGCTGCAGCAGAGAACACAAAAACCATGTCAAAGGTGTATATGAGGCGATATTCGTAGCATACTACATACCTTGTAGTTTCCGCTGAGCCATGGTTTATGTGCTGTAGAGCCGTGGATGTGTGCAAAGTATTACCGAATGAAATGGGAGAAACAGAGTAGTGGGGTCACTCCGACACTCACAGGTTACGCCTGTGTTACTATGTTGTCACTCGTTGTTACACTGCTGTCACGATCACGGTGGCTGAGTTGTTGACGCTTATTTGTATTTATCCCGACATTCACAGGTCTCGTCGATGCTTTGGATCTGGGAGATCTATAGTTTTTAAGATGGCAGACTGGCAGGCATGCTGTGTAGCAGACCAACACTAAAAATGCGGGCACAACTGCGATCAGGGACAAACATGGCTCGTACACAAAGAACTATTGTAGATAAGATGCTTTCGGACCATTGTAAGTCGATTCCCTCGGGGCAAGTACGTCGCACCATGCCAACAATTCGCATCCTATTTAGCACCCGCCCCCGAGCCTCTGGCCTTCGGAAGTAGTTGCGTAGGTTGGCACGAAGGATAAATTGATCATTGATTCCTGTAATGCATGCCGACTGGCATGAGGAACGTGGAGGATGTTATATACCAAGAAGACAACGCAATGTGCAAATCCCAGACGACGATCCACATCTATCGGTCAAAGCGTCAAGAGTCTGAGAAGATAGGTGGCATCAATCGAGGATCATACAAGTCACCAAGAAAAGTACAACGTTGCGGAGTATGAGATGTCATGTACCTGGGAATCGTTGCTAGAGCTGCCAGGTGCGGACAGAAGTCATTCGAGTGGACCACATGGGGAACATGCAAAGTGTGTAGCATTGGGTAAAATGGGTTACTCAGCGGCTATTGAGGCCAATCATTCGACGCTTGACGACACAATAGAAGACGGACCATTAAGAGCGATACGACGAGTATGGTGACATAAGAGCGGGGGCAAAGCGCAGTACTGAACGTACGGCCGACGATGATGTATCGTGGGTTTGGTGCATTTCGTCACTGGTCAAACGAGGCCGGCAAAATACTGGATCAGTCTCGACAGGTTGAAAGACAAGGATTGACAGTGCGGGAGCGAGATGGGATGGAGAAGACGAGCAGTTGCCGGGGGGAGATACTGACGAGTTGGATGGACAGATCGGTGACAAGAGGGAGAAAGAGATCATACGGGTTTCAAGTTCGTGTTATCATGCTGCGGGTTTACAGCAGGTGGCTGTTTGAATTTGAGGTCGAGGCGTTGTTTGTTTCGAGGAGCCAAGGGCAAAGCGAGAGCAGCGTTGTGGGTGTTGGCATTCGGGCCGAACCTGACTAATTTGGAAAAAAGATGGTTTCAAATTGTATTGTCTCGGAGCAGGCGTGGGAATGATTTGCTATAATAAGGGGGCGTGTATGGAGGGCAGAGGCGGATAATAAACTCTTGCAGGATCGCTCACGGTGACCAGCCCTTCGCGTCTTTTGGCTCTTTCTTTAACACCTTTTTCTTCGTCCTCATCTTGACGCCCTTTAACGACTTTGTCTTCCATCTTCTCATCCTGCTTTCCTAACCCAACAGTCCCATGAAGACCCTTAGAAAGTCCCTCAACGGGCACAAGGATCACTCCTACATATCTAGTCCCGTATCTCCTCTACCCTCAATCTCCAAGCCAATCTCGACTGTCCAGCCCCCGAAGAAGGTCATCAGGGCCCTAAATTCCCATCGCGCAACAGCCCCTCAGGAACTATCCTTTGAGAAAGGAGACTTTTTCCACGTCGTGAACGATGTAGGCCATGGGCAGTGGTACGAGGCACATAACCCCATGACCGGCGCAAGGGGCCTTGTGCCATCAGCCATGTTCGAAGTGTTCTCAAAGGGTGGTACAGGTACAACGTAAGTCTCCAGGTACCCTCCCCGTGCACCCGCACAATTTCCTTAACTTATCCAATCTCCTAGCCCTGGTCCACAAACTCCTAAGATACAGTCTTTTGTTCCTGGTCACGCTAAATCGCCGTCATCGCCTAAAGTACCAGTCTACTTTGCAGTCGTTCTTCACGACTTTGTTGCGGAACGCGCAGACGAACTCGATGCCAAGGCCGGCGATGCTATTTCCGTCGTCGCACAGTCCAACCGTGAATGGTTCGTCGCCAAACCCATCGGTCGACTCGGTCGGCCTGGCCTTATTCCTGTCACCTTCGTCGAGGTACGCGATCCTGGGACGGGTCAAGCCATCCAAGACGTCGACTCTCTCATCGACAGCGGGGCGTTACCGAGGGTCGAGGAGTGGAAAAAGGCCGTCATGAACTACAAAGCAAATAGCATCTCCCTGGGAGTTCTCGACGAAGCGACGACAGCGACATCCCCCCATTCCCCCTTTTCACAAGCTACTACAGCCTCCGCAGGACCTGCTATCAGTGTCCAGGCACCATCCCCCAACTACCAACCACCACAGCAACAGCCTTCTCCACAGACTCCCGAAGACCCCAAAGCACTACCTGAAGGTATTCTACTCAGCGCGGATGTCAAGTCATTCCATTTCGAGATGGACGACTTCTGGTTCCGCGTCCACGCCATTTATCAACCATATCCATTCACATCTGCACAACCATTACCAAACGCAAAGCAACTCGTTCTCTTCCGTTCCTATAACGACTTTTACGACTTCCAGATCGACATTTTGGACGCTTTCCCAACCGAAGGCGGCCGTCCAAACAAGGAAACGCGCATCTTGCCTTATATGCCTGGCCCTGTGGATCATGTTGACAACGCGGTAACCAACATGAGGCGTGGTGAACTTGATATCTACCTACATGAGCTGTGCGAATTACAGCACACGGCGAGGTATATTGTGGAGAGTCGTTTAATTCGGCAATTCCTCGCTCAGAAACCTGGCGATGCTGAAGTCGAAATCGAGCCCTGTGTTCAAGAATTGGAACGACTGGATCGTGCGCTCAATGGGCGCCACGAGGCTTCTTACGGCGATTCAGTCCAGACACAGTTTTCGAAACTCAACGTCTCTGACCAGCGACGTAGTGAGGTCTCGGATTACGGCGATGGCGAGCATGCGGCAGGACGAGCTGAGAGCGGAGCTTATGATTATCGAATGTCGGAACAATACACATCGCCCACACCCCAGCCACTTCCCCAGCATGCCATTCAATCCCACAACCGAAACGCTTCCACAGCCTCCGCACACAATAAGCAGCCTCCAAAGCTCACTACACGAGGTCTTCAGGGTCACTCACGATCAAGTTCTCGCACTAACTCGCCACTGCCCACCGGCAAATACCCCTCTTTGGACATGGATCCAAATTACTCGAATGGATATTCTCGCTCTTCACTTGCGTCATCCTCTCACGAACCATCGCCGGTGTCGATGCGCTCATCACAATCACCTTCTGTTGCAACATCTGCAACATCTGCTTCTGGTCGTTCCCGTTCACAGTCCAACGCCGCACTGAACACTCCTCCAATCTCGGCGACCAATCCTCAAACCGCGTTTATCAAGATCAAAATCTTCCATAGAGCTTCTGATGACCTAGTGGCAATACGGGTGCATCCCAAGGTGACACATTTGCAACTAATGGACAAGGTTCAAGCTCGACTGGGAGGGAACATTCATAATCTACAATTCCGGGACAGTTTGAGCCATGAGTTTATTGAACTGGATAGTGACGCGGATCTACGAAGTTGGCTGGAGGGTACGGAACGGCATGTGTTATATGCCGAGTAGCGACGAAAGGGATGCAGGACCATTCTCTTTTCTTTTCTCTCGATTTTCTCTCATTCGTTCCAATTTTTTCTCTGGTGTGGTTTTACTGGATCTTTCTGAGCATTTGAACCATATATTATAATCAAGCTACCTTCTTCGACCTTCGTCTCGTAGCATGTTTACCTTTGTAGTATGATTTGTATGCTTCCCCCAGCCGTTGCACTTTCCACGTGTCGGCCTGGACGGGCGTTGTATCGGTTTTGTCAGTACAATAATGTCACACTAGTTTCTATCCCTTTACTGCTTCGAGCTGGAATGATTATCATCCGGTATACTTTGGAATCTATATCAGCACCACTGACGATAGATCATCGCTGGGCCCATGCATCGTGATTGGGGAGACCATGACTGTGGTTGTCAGAGCTGTCGTAAGTTCAGCCACCGGAATGCCTGATGCATGTTTATGAGTTTGCTCCGGCCCACCACGTTCTCCTCCTGCTAGACCTCACACCATATTTGCAGCATGTCTTCATTCTTTTCATAAAATAACCCACACCGTCACCATTGCACACAGCCCACACTTCACTCTGCTCAACCAACCCTGAATTCTGTCACCGACATGTCTGTCTCCGAGAACGCAGTCACGGTATCCGACCAGGTTCCTTCTAACGCTTTGATTGAGCCGTCTGGTACGCTTAATCAGGCACACAATGACAATCCAACTCAATCAAACGGGTCAAGTTCTGTCCCGGCTGAAGTCTCTATGAAGAGAACGGAGTCCGAGGAGCGCGCCTTGGAAACGAATGAGGTTATTGAGTTGGAGACGTTCAATGAACGGAGAGTTTGGATTGAACAGAAGATCGAGGTGAGTTTATTACAGAAAAACTAATGCATTGTTTTGGAGATGGTCATGGTCTATCTGCATATAGTTTCTCGAGAAAATGCCACCAATTCAAGTCTTCATTGGTTTGGACGCGATACGCAATTCCGCGGAAGAGGTACCTGGCCTTCCGACAAAGGCTGAGCTCGGGGAATGGCTCGCAGAACACGATAGAATAGAAAGGGAGACTGAGATTTTCGACCAGGGTGAGCTCAGGAAATTGAGAAAACTCACCAAAAGTGAGTACCATGTCGTTGCTATGTCTGCCTCGCGCGCCCAGTCGGCGGGGTTACTCGGCACGGAATACTCACGTTCTGCTCTCATCTTATCCCCTCGTCGTAGCAGTTGCCGCGCAGCGCAACCTCTCACCAGCGGACACCGATCTGATTGAACTTACATTAAGAACTATTTTCTCGTTGGATAAACTGATTCATCTCCTACGGGCTCGGTCAGAGAATCTCGATCTTCTCGGCGTTAGACTTACTTGGGAGGAAAAGCGCATTGCATCATGGGTCGAACTCCGGACTATTGTATCCGACATCGAAGCTTTCCTCAAGACTCGTGCTCACTGGTCACCAGCCGTGTATGATGACCTCGAAACAGCAGTCAAAGAAGAAGATCTCTCCATGTCTTCGCCGAGCTTTATGCCGGCATTCTCCTCTCCCAAAGGCCGAAGGGGCTCAGTGGTCTCCATTGCCTCGTTCGCGAGCGATAACTCTGCGGCTTCGCTGCCGAACTTTTCGAGAGGTGCTCGATTCCAACTGGCGGAGCAGTTGTCGAGAGATGCTGCACAGCTCGCAAGCAGGGTGTCATCGCTCAAGCATAGCAAGATTAATTCGGCGGGGAAGATCCTGGACAAGTTGATTGACATCAGCCGTAAACCCGTTCCGGAGGAACTTCTAGACGAGCAAGACAGATTAGAAGACAAGGGCATTAACGATATGGAGGACGTAGGGAAGTTCATTATGACAGCGGTTATGCAATGGAAGAAGTATACTCGTTTCCTATCATGTTATTCATGTCGGTATTGATCATTCGTTAATTATAGGTCTGACGAAGTTTATGTCGAAACAGAGAAAGACAAGGCCGCCGCGCAAACATTATTGGAAGAGATTGAGACGGCCAGACTTCACCATCCAACTTCGCGTCAAGATGCTGCCTATCTCTCACGCTCGAAGGCTCTCTCGAAGCGTTTGTTAATGAGGGGGAATCCTGCTGTATCATCTAGCATGTTCCCTCGCCCGCTACATCCCTTATTCCCCAACCAACAGAGCTTGAATGACACTATCGTTCAATCGCTCTCCTCAGAATTCTATGCGGCCTCTGACCTTGTCAGAAAGGTGGACATTGCGGCGAAACAGTACCATGCTAATTTCGAAGCTGTCAAGAAGGTAGAGAGTGCGTGCAAAGCGGCTGCAGGATTGTCTACCCAGTTTTCCTCCATTATCAGTCGTCTTGAACAGGGTATTGAGACGGAGAATGGGGATGGCACGCCACCAGACCTCACCACGGAGGAATGCTTACATGGCTACCGACATTCTGTGTTCCTAGCTTTGCTCCCCTCTATTACCAAGGAATTGCGAGCCGCTGATGAGGAGGCGGGGAAAGTCCTCGATGCGGCTGGTCTCGTTCTACTGGATGCGAAGCGTCCGGGGATTGATCCTCAATTTATCGAGGATTCCAAGGCGGCTATCGACCACCTCGCAGAGCAACGACGTCTTGCGTCTGAGGCGTTGACCTTAGCTTCATCTAAAGCTACAGCTCTTGCTGAGGTGAGACGGATATGGAACCAGATGGAGAGGTTATTCAAGGATATGGAGGATATCCGTTATGACCTTGGGGAGTCGATCAAACAAGTTGTGTGGAAGCAACAATCGAACCAAGATCTTTCACAGCTGACACCAGAGAGCCCCTCATTACCCCTGCCTGCGCCTATTCTCCCGTCATCCACAGTATCTTTACGTCTGTCTGGCTTGCAAACTCGGTTTGTCAATGACATTTCTACTCCCCTATCCTCTGCATCCGACTCCGTTGACAAAGGACTTAAATCCTACCTTCACGAATGCGCAACGGGTCTTTCTCGTATCTTGGACGACTTAAAGCAGATGGGTGCTTTCTTAGAGTCTGTCCATAATCAATCATCTGCGATGTCCTTGGTACAGGACGAAGTCCATGGCCTCCAACTTCGGATCGAGGAGCTCAGGGTCCGTTACGAGACTGGAGTGGACAATGTACTTTCCGGGACGATCTCAGGCACCGACGCCGCATCGACACAAGAAAGTCTAACGATCGAAGCTACACAGTTACGAACGACTGTCCAAGATTTCATCGACTCATTACCACAGCGGGTTCCATTTGTCAGCACAGGGAGGTCGGATTCTGTTTCCAGTCCCACTTCCCTGCGGAAGCGGTTCACTGTTTCGCCCGAGTTCAATTTGGATGCTATTCACCAGGGAACGAACATCGCGCTTCCAGTTGATCCCGCGGTGGTCGATCGTGCCGTAAGGGCGGATTCTAACTCGTTCAGTATGTCCTTGGCAGGCGAACTTGATCTGCTTGCGCGTCGAGGAGAACACTTCCGTCTCGCTCAAGTCGCTCGTGCTTACGACGTCGCGATGGCCTCCCTCTTGGAGAGCCTCCGACAGATCGAAGCGGTGGTCGGTCCCGCACAGACATCTCTCGACGCCATCGAAGATCCTGCTACGGCGCTTGACCTCATCTCATCTCTTACGATTCAGCTGGAGGAATTCACTCGAACCCATGGACCCGCTGTCAGCGAAGAATGTGCCTCGGTCCGCGAATTGCTGCAGCGATTGGATACCGGGCTCTCAGGACAAGATCCTGCTGTTCACTCTTCGATGATAAATCCGAGGAAGAAGGCGATGGATTCTGTCGAAGTTCGGTTTGCCGCGTGGAAAGAGCTTTCAGAGACGTTGATCAGACGTCTCAAGGCTGCTCATTCCCTCGGCGAAGAACGCATTGCCGAAGCCGCGAGGCAGAAGGCGGAACGCGAGAGGTTGGAACGAGAGGCCGAGGCGGAGAGGATACGTTTGGAAGAGGAGGCCGAGGCCGAAAGGAAACGTTTGGAGGAGGAAGCAGAGAGAAGACGACTGGAGGCAGAGGCGGAAGCTGAGAGGAAGAGGTTAGAGGAAGAAGCGGAGGCTGAGAGAAAACGATTGGAAGCGGAAGCTGGAAGGAGAAGATTAGAGGAGGAGGAGAGGAAACGCATTGAAGAGGAGAAGGCGCGCATTGAGGCTGAGAGAAGACGTAAAGAAGAAGAAGAGAGGCTACGGAAAGAGGAGGAGGAGAGGAGGCGTATAGAAGAGGAGAGAGCTCGAGAGGAAGCCGAGCGGTTGCGACGAGAAGAGGAAGCGCGGATTGAAGCCCAACGCCTCAAGGAGGAGGCCGAACGTCTTAGATTGGAGGAGGAGGCTCGAGCCGAGGAGGAAAGACTTCGAAGGGAGGAAGTAATACGGCAGGAGGCAGAACGACAACGACTAGAAAAAATCAGACTAGAGGAAGAGGCTCGAGTTGAAGCAGAAAGAAGGCGTGCTGAGGAAGAGGCCAAGAGGAAGTTGCTCGAGGAGTCTCTGGCAGCAGAGAAAGCTCGCCTGGAGGATGAAGCCCGTCGCATTGCTATTGAACGCGCTGAATTAGAGCGAGCCTTAGCTGGGTCCCCTGCTGAACGACTGAAGAAAAAGCCGAAAGAAAATGGCGCTCGACCTCTCGAACCTGCGGCCCAGATACGACCAAGAGTGGATCGGAGTAGTCCGAATAAGAGAGAAAGCAATGGTCGTTCCTTGGGTCAGGTCATTGAGGAAGGTATGTTCGATCTCCTGAATATCCGATCTGTGTCTTTGAGACGGTTCGCTAACTTTGTTTAGATGTATTCGGGATTCAAGCGGGTTCATCTTCTAGTCGCACGCAAAGTCAAGAGATGTCCGAGCTACAATCTCGCATCTATTCGCTAAGGAAAAGACTGCGCTCTATCCGTCTCGAAGACGTTGCTCGGCCAAAGCCACATGTTGGTGTACTCTCGTTACCCAGCAGCGAGTTGAGGGAGACCCTCCTCAAGCAATTCTCAGCTGTCATCGATGAAGTCGCTGACCTGCCCATGGGAACCACGGAAGATCCCCTTGTGGATGCTGAACTGCGCTCTCTCAGAGAGGAAGTTGATGCAGGCAATGTCCTCATGGGCATTGTCCATAACCTCGCGAATATGTTTGTTTCGATACAGACGTGCGACAATACCATCAGCGACTTCTTGGAACACATTGACAGCTTCCCCTCGCCCCCACCTGGCCCTCTGTCATCTAGTCATGAGTCCGACCTCTCCCTCCCCCCAGAGCAGCAATTATCTGCTCGTTTGATGTTCACAGAGGCACAAATTCAAAATATGGAGGATCTATTCCACCTTGTCTCGGATCATCCTCGAGCTGCCTCTGAGCATGAGCGTATCACGCAGACGTGGAGCGAGCTCTCTGCGATGGGTCACGACCGTCTGAGTGGACGGAAATCACGACCTCCGAGTGTGATCAGCTCGGCCGGCCGCTCTGATCGTTCGTCTTTACCTGACTCGTCCACCTCTGGTCGCAAGAAGGCATCCGGATATGGCTCTTTGTCTGCAAGGTCGCCAAGTACCCAATTTCTTACACCACCATCGTTACACAATCGGCGATCTGTATCGGGAGGATCTTCGGTTTCGGGAGGACCAAGTCGCCCATCTAGTAGGGCATCCGTTATATCTACAGCTCGCTCTGTTTCCGGGCCCATGAACAATGTCACATCAAGGCTATACAACTCGACTTTTGCCTCTCGACAAAGGACAAATAGCATTACTCCTGCGGGTTCCCCTTCGATGAGTTCTAGGGGGAGCCCACTCCCCTTGGCATTGAGAACGCGTGCACCAATTGGACAACGGGAACGTCCATCCTCTCCAGCAATGTCTGACGTTTCTTCATTCGTCCGTTCTCGTTCAAGCATGAGTGTATCTCATGGTTCCACAGGCCGTTCGACATGGTCTCGTGCCCCAAGACAGTCCTTCTCAACGTTACCTCGTGCTTCGCCCCCGAGAAGTAAAATCCCGACCCTGAGAAAAACTTATGTAGCCAATCCCAAGAACAAGCTTGATGTAGCCGTTGGCGACGTTGTCAATAAACTACCCAAAAACGTGAACATCAACATCGAAGTTGTCGCGGATACATGGAAAGACCAAAGTGGCAAGTACTGGATCGGGACACAAGATCCCAAGCTATGCTTCTGTCGTATTTTACGATCACAGACTGTCATGGTCCGAGTGGGTGGCGGTTGGTCGGAACTCTCAAAGTATGTCATATCCGCTCCCCTAACTCATTGATAATACTGACCATCGTCCCAGGTTCATTCAAGATCATTTTGCCGATGCATTCCGCATTCTACCTATGCCTGATTCTCCGCCCCATGGCAAAGGCCGTGAGGAGAAATGGATCAGTTCAGCAAGCCTTGCTCGTGCCGCGATGGAGCCACCTGATCCTAATGAACGACCGATGTCTCCGCCTCGAACTCCTGAACCGAGCCTTCCTTTCATGCCTTCGTTCGCCCTCAGTACCCCAAGTGGCAAAAGTCCACGCTCAATCCGGTCCACACCTTCTTCGCCCAGTGGCTCGCCTCTAGCAGCCTTACAATTTATCCGACGAGCCGAAAGAGATTCACCATCCCTTCGACCAGAAACACCTTCAAGGGGGACTCGATCGCCATCAACAATACCGACCACCCCAATTCGACAGCCTGTTTGGCGACCGTGAATATGTAGACAATACTCTCATCTTGATATCAATCTATCACTGGCACTATATCTTCACGTTGCAGATACAACAGACTCTAATGACCTTTATTTTGATCTACGAACATTTGATGCTGGTGTACACTATTTATCCTGTTTCACTCTCATCTAGAACCGATAGGGTTCGCCTTGTTCAATTGCTTTGATTTAGTTCGTTCAGTTGTACAATCCATGATGTTTTCCAGCTCTTGCCTGGGTCTCGTAAATACAACCACGCGCGATCACGTGGAGGCCACCAATGAGCCTGCCAGTGAGTGCGTCCGAGTCGCGTCGCGGCTCACTTCTTCAAGTTCTTGGTCTCTGCTCGGTACCATAATCATTAGAAAGAATGGACAACCTCAAGTGCAATATCCTCACCTGCAGAAGGTTACTGAACGATAAAGCTGTTGTCGTATGTTTTTATTGAATCACCTTATCCTATCACCCAGCTTAGATCTAATATTTCAAACCTGACACTTGATTGAACCACCATAGACGACTTGTGAGTGGATTACTCAATGATATCACTGTTCACGAATTCATCGCTTGAAAGGTTCACATATATTCTGTGGTAATCACTACCTATAGCATGAAATGATTGCATCGTGCCCGGGCCTCATGAGATCTGTACCGCATTATTATAGTCGAATGTGCCAATGCACTGTTCAATGAGTCAAGGCTGTGCCCAGGTAGCCTCCATCCATGTAGCCCCAGTTGTTTCTGACCACCCCCAGCTTGTGAGAGTTCCTTGACGGAGCCGTGAGTACCTACTGTAATGCATCATCGAGTGATCATCGAACAACGTTTACTAGGGATGATGTTGTGGTATGATTACCAATACATCTGTCCTGGAATCATTACTTTCGAGATGCCGTCATTATTTAGGTGTGCTCGTTGCACCCTTCTAACGACTATAAGACCGTGAGTGCGCGCATATTGAGATCCTCAGTAAAGGCATCCTTATCTCAGGTGCATTTTCCAATAGTCGGTCCTCTCGGGATTAAATCCTTCAACGATCCTTGAAATTTGTAGCAGGTAAGCCTTGTATCTATGGGTTAATGTTTCACTCATCGAAGGCCCTCAAGGGCCATGTCGTTCTGGCAATATCAAGTTCAACAAGAGCAGTATGGATGTGACCATAATTTCGCGAACTTTACACACATTAGTTGACCCATCATAGCTCATTCCAGCAATCCGTTCTTCGGAATATCAACGAAAAATGCGCTCATTTGCAGAAAGAGTTGGATAGCGCAGTTCGAGAAGGTGCGATACTAGACCCACCATCAATATATGCGTCCCCTAAGCTCAAGAGCATGAAATAGCTCGCGGTCAAATAAGTCTCCTCAATAGCAAAGTCTCAGGTATTCTACAAAGTACAACCAATGGGCAGTTGCCTGATATTCCGAATCCCTAGACCTCGAGCGAGAGGCAGAGCTTGAGAGACGAAAAGTAACAACATCCCAGGAATCCCTGAGAGAACGTGATAAGGAGTACCAACGCCTCAAGGTCCGCACGATAGCATATATGATGCGGACGCAATAAAACCTGCCATTAGACTCAATACGATAGGCTGAAGAGGAGGGTTCTTCTCTCCCCATCCAACGGTGGTCAAGGCCCTGGCCTTGGTACCAACCCAACCGAAGTCAACCCGGTAGGTGTCTCTTCGAAGGGACAGGGGATCCCTTCATTTGGGCCCACCTCCAATGTCCCCATCAACGTGGGTGCCGTCGTTGGGGATATGGACGCGAATGGTGTAGGTTCTATCCCATTTTCCACGTTGCTGGGTGAATACTCTATCTTTGGGATTGCAGATCCAACGTACCCCAATCACGTCACGCATCTCGCAGCATAACAATGGTTGGAGAGGATCAAATCAGAATCAGCCTCGTCAGGCTTTCAACCCCCAGAGACAACCCTTCAATGCTGGTTTCGCGGATCGCTCATTCCGCAGTACGACGGTATCTGAGCAATCCGAAAATGAAGTGGAGAATATGCTTGGGAATACTCTATCTCGGCACGGAGGACGTCCTATCAGCGGACACACAGACGGGTGGACGACCTCAAATAACATTCACCAAGGCCGCACAGTCCGAGGTTTGAGATATCTGCAATTCAGTGCCAGTGAATTCGAAACAGCTAACGTGGCATTGCTCAATGGTTAGGACACGCACCACCCAGACTCCCGATGTCGAATCAAAGAGGTTTCAAACCTGCAACACGCGTTTTGTCGATGTGAAGCATGGAGAGTGGAAAGGTCGTTTACCAGTGAAATCTCCTCGAATGCAATCATAACATATGGTACAAGGAGTCTGTAGGAGGGTACGAGTACATTACTGAACTGATGTGGCGTAAATAATTGTCCATGTGTGATCGCCATAATGTATACAAAGGCCACTGAGGCCGGCATAAAAGCAAGTATGAGAACGAAATCAGGATGTACGAAAGGAAGGGGGTGGGGATGCTAGCAAAAAAGAAAAAACACCAATTCCGAAAGTGAGCAAGGCAAAACCATCTCAGAACGAATGAATTCTAAGAGCGTAAGAAAGAAATGTCAGTCTTGACGAATTGTACCATTCTTCTCATCTTCGAGATACTGGCCAATAGCAAGCACGTCTTGTCCTGCCCTCCTTAAATACCCTGCCAAGATTCTCCTATCAACATGAGGTAGAAGATCGGCGAGTTTGTTAACTTGTTGGTCGAACTCGGGGTTTGACGGCGTCGAAGAGGCCGAATTTGAAGCTCGACCGAAGATAGAGGGTCGCCGACCCTTGATGCTCTGGCGTTGGGTATTTCTGCGGGATGGCGGCTCTTGTTGCTGTTGGGGTTGTACTGATGGTTTCTCAGGGGCAACAGAAATTGTTTGTGATCTTGAAACGCGTGGTGGTGCACCTGGTGCAGTTCGTGGTCCTCCGGGGACAGTAGGTGATGAAGTCAGTTGAACAGCTTTGGGAGGACCTTGTGGTCTCCTGATCAAAGCTTTACTCGGCGATACTTGAATGAGAGCCAGACTTGTTGGTTTAGGGTCCTTCTTCAAGCTCGCTTTTCTGCCGATTGATGAGAAGAAGCCTCCTGAGCTCTTCCCCGTCGTCAGTGGAACCTGATACCGTTGCGCAGAATGCGACATCATCAATTGGGGTGCTCGAGGCGGTGAACGGACTTCGCCTGCAAGAGATGGATATGGAAGACTTGGTGGTGGGGATTTGGTGGATGTAAGATCATCAATGGGACGCATAGCAAGGTCGGTCGCGGTATATGCATCTGAACGTGTTGGGAACGTAGCTTCGGAATTCATAGAACCATGGGACGTGTGTCGTGGTTGTGGACTGTGGTTTACAGACGGTGCCGGTACTGGCCCAGGAGTAACTTGGGGAGGTCGAGTACCGCTACCTGGAGGACACTGAGATCGATAGAGAACTGGAAATACAATAGACATACCTCGGCACTTCATATGATTCATCCACTCAGACAACCCAGAATCATAGTTGGATAGCTCGTTGATCTTATCCGCATAACCCCTACATCGATCCATTGGGTTCTTCCTGGATGTCACGTCGGTATACTGCATCGCAGAAGGCCACGCGCACTTGGTTTTGGGACGAGGAGAAAGTCTCCGTGTTGGCTTCACAGAAGGCGAAGGCGTCCGTGAGCTGAGCGTGGACGATGGTGTCATGGACAGGGCGGATGGTGCCCGAGGTAAGGCAGAGAACCGTTTGAAGTTGGTGAGTGCCTTGAACGGATTTCCGCTGGAAGACTTGTGCTCATCGACCTTGGTAGGCTTTGCAGGGACATTTGGAGGTAGTGCAATCGATGACGAACGCGACATCGTTTTCCCATGTCCCGAGACGGAACCCGACCCACTAGATGAAGAGCCCCTTAGCGCTTCATGACGAAGACTGGGAGAACTATGCTCATGGTGTAATACCGGTGTCGGGAGTGCCTTCTCCTGATGACTGGACGTGGCGCCAACAAGTAGTACAGTGGGCTCCGAAAGCCGCTTATGGTGGGTAGGAGATGCATGTTGTACAAGGACGACCGGAGGTTCGGGCTCGGGACTAGTTGGCTTAGTACTTGCTCCAGAGGTCACTGCATCCGAGACTGGTGAGGGAATTGAGGATTCAGTCGTGGTTGGTGTGAGAGCGGAAGATGAAGGGGGGAATGCGCCTTCACGTCGATGAGTGGACTTTGGAGGTAGCCCGAGCTCGGGTGGTGTATCAGCATCACTAAAATTAGATATTAGAACAAAGATGACGCTCGAAAAGCAAATTAATTGCGTACCTTGGTACCTGTCGAACGTCGTCCAGCTTCGCTGGTGCATCAGGAGGCGTGGACTTTTCAGGCGGAGCTTCTCCGGAACTTGAACGCGACAAGGCTGTCGATACTGCAGATGGGAGTTGGAGGGATTCTTTCAATGCCTCGAGGTCTCGCCTAGGTGGTGCAGGTGTCCTCAAGCGAGGCGGTCGTGGTGGAGGAGGCCCCCTTCGATGGTTGTCAGCTTCGAAGATGGAACGTGGAGGTGGGGGTAGAGGTCCTGCTTTCGCATCTAACCCTGGCTGGTAGAATAATAAGGGAGTCGTCGTGCTCGTGGAAGAAGTGGTCGTTGACATCGTGTTGGCAGAAGAAGTGACTGAGCGTATTGTGGCCTGAGGTTGTTGTCGGCGCATAACGTCGTCTGGGGCCAGGCCCACGACAACCGGACCGACGACGGGTTGCCCAACATCTTTCCCCTCCCCAATGGAAGGTGTGCGTAGACCTGGGACTTTGATGGTTTCTGAGGGAGGTGTGGGATACGAGGATTCATTAAAAGACGTGGCCGAATCCGACAGCTCGGGCGTTAAGGCTGCGGGCGACGGAGAGCGTGATTTCATGGGTGTTTGGAAAACGGGGGCTTTCAGGCCATCCTGGTGGTCATCGTGGTTGACAGGTGAGCCAGCACGTTCGGGGATTGAGTACATTCCTCCAGCAACAATTCCAACGTCGCGAGATGATTTATGATGTAATCGGCCGTGGCTTGATGAGTGCGTGATGTCTGAAGCGGACCTCTGGTGATGCGAGTGAGACAGTGCCTCAGGTGTACGATCCCCGACGATTGGCGCTGTAGGCGGTGGTGTAAGATCGGTATAGGTTTTGGGTGAAGCATCTGGCGGTGCTATAAGGGCAAGACCGTTGACTTGTAGACCCCGCCTTGTAAGAAGTCCACTGGGAGAGGCCGAAACATGTTCTTCTAGCTCTGCATTGGCCCTGAACCCGCTCCTTTTGTAAGAGATGGACAAAGGCGCAGTAGGGTCCATCTCAACAATAGCTAGGCGGCGCCTATCCGAACCACCTTCCGAAGGAACACTTGGCCTACGAGTGATTACATGGGCGCTTTCTGCTAATGAGCCTTCCCTTCTGTGTTGGGGTCTCGGGTGAGCATTGTCTGCCGGAGTGGAGGGGTGGGAGTCTGTCGAGTATTCAGAGGCTGAGTTTGAGCTTAAAGAATCCGATCTCTTCAACGGCGATGGGGACGGGACATCATCAGTGCAATCTTGGCTGTCGTAAGGGCGACCCGCATCCTCAGACTGGTAGTACGAAAGGATGTGATCCGTGTCTCGTCGAATTAACTCAGGGCGGGGTTGCGCGGCCAAGGATGCTTTTCCAGGCGTATTAAATATGTAAAAGAGACTGTGTGGACGACTGGACTCACTGCTTGCCATTCTCGCTCTCTGGATCACCTCTGCCGGATCCGAGTGTTTTCCCAGAACCACAACTTTCCCAACAGGCCCGACCAACGATTGAGTAACCAACAGAATACGAGGGACAAGGTAGGGGATTAGAGGAGGTGGTGGATG
Source organism: Meripilus lineatus (assembly GCA_027627245.1). Lineage (NCBI taxonomy): Eukaryota > Fungi > Basidiomycota > Agaricomycetes > Polyporales > Meripilaceae > Meripilus > Meripilus lineatus. Next base: position 46,208 of record JANAWD010000030.1, on the reverse strand, counting down.
TGTTGAAACATCGGAGTCGGTGAGCTTGCACCTAATCTGTCCTTGTGAGCGGCTCAGTTGGTCGATTCGCAGTGACCATGGCCACTGTCATATCCCTGCCACCAAATGTGCCACGTGCCCCTCCGTTGAACGCACACTTGTCGCCGCTCATTTTCCACCAAAACAAGCAACTTTTGCAAGCACAACAGCTCCAACCATATGGGACGTCGCCATGGATGCATACCATTCATCCTCATAATCAACACACGCTACAATACACAGCCTGCAAAAGACAAATTCTAGACTACCGCCTACAGCAACAACATCTACCATTCCATCTTCTTCGTGTTCCTAGCAGGAGAGATCGCAATCTTCCCCTTATACCCAAACCCATCCAACCACGGCCACGTCTCACTTCTCCTTTGTTCAAACTCCTCGATGGACTTCACTTTCTGCAGCGTCAGGGCGATATCGTCCAATCCGTTCAACAGGCAATGTCTCCTGAATGGATCAGTCGTGAAAGGAATAGCCGGCTTGCCATTCGGTCGGCGAACTTCCTCTTTCTCCAAGTCCACCTCCAGCTCTAATCCCGCCTCCGCATCCTCCGTCAACGTGCGGCAATCCTCTTTTGACAATATGACAGGCAACATTCCGTTCTGCATTGTGTTGTTCCGAAAGATGTCCGCAAAACTTGGTGCAATGATACAGCGGATACCAAAGTCATTCCTGCGGACGTGATACCATTAATTTTTGATGGAGTGTCAGTGTTAGTTGTCAGTACTTACAGACTCCATGGTGCGTGCTCTCGGGAACTTCCGCATCCGAAGTTGGCACCGTCGCACACAAGGATCTTAGCCTGAGTATACGGTTCTCTGTTCAGAATAAAGTCCGTAGGCTCGCCCGTGCTACCGTCTCTTCGGAGATTGTAAAAGAGGGCATCGGCAAGACCTGTTCGCTTCAACGTCTTCAAAAATTGCTTTGGAATGATCATGTCCGTGTCAACATTTTCGATATGCAGGGGCGCCGCAATGCCCTTGACAACTGTAAATTTCGCGACACTTGAGGGGGTCGATGACGGCGGGAGAGTGTTGTTCGTCGGCGCGGGTGTTTCCTTCACCGATTTTTGGGGAGCGGGAGAAGGAAGGACGGGATCTGTGAGGAACTCGAACTCGTTGATCAATTTCAACTTCGGGCCCGCGCTGATCTTGGCCTCCGCATCCACACCAAGGAACTTCCGAACGTCCGTCAACTTCCCGGTCATTGCTGCTGCTGCTGCCATGGCAGGGCTGACGAGATGTGTGCGACCTCCTGCACCTTGACGACCCTCGAAGTTACGATTGCTCGTACTCGCGCAGCGTTCACCTGGTTCTAGCTGGTCCGGGTTCATACCCAAACACATCGAGCAACCTGCCTCACGCCAATCGAACCCGGCTCGCTTGAAGATAACATCGAGTCCCTCTGCCTCTGCGCGTTGTTTGATGAGACCAGAACCGGGAACGATCATAGCGTACATCCCCTCTGCAACCTTTGCGTCGGGACCAGCTGCAAGAACAATATTGGCGGCAGATCGCAAGTCTTCAATGCGGGAATTTGTGCATGAACCGATGAAGACTTTGTCGACCTTCACGTCCTCCATGCGGGTATTAGGCACGAGGCCCATGTACTTCAGAGATCGCTCCACAGATGCACGTTTTACTGGGTCCTGGATTCCCGCGGGGTCTGGGACAGAGCCAGTGATGGGAACGACGTCCTGGGGGGAGGTTCCCCATGTGACAGTTGGAATGATGTCCTCTCCTCGGAGGTTGACCTCCACATCAAACTTGGCTCCTTCGTCTGACTTCAGACTGCGCCAGTATGCTTCTGCACGATCCCATTCTTCTCCCTTGGGCGCGAGAGGTCGACCTTGAAGGTACTTGAATGTAATTTCGTCAGGAGCAATCATTCCGGCCCTGGCACCCCCTTCGATACTCATGTTACACATACTCATTCGGGCCTCCATACTGAAACTTCGGATTACGGAGCCCGCGAATTCGATGACGCATCCGGTACCACCGGCTGTACCAATGACACCAATGATATGGAGGACGACGTCTTTTGATGTAACGCCTTCTTGGAGGGTACCTTCGACACTGACCCGCATGTTTTTCGCTTTTCGCTGGAGGAGGGTTTGTGTTGCAAGGACGTGTTCCACTTCTGAGGTACCGATACCGAACGCGAGGGCTCCAAATGCGCCATGTGCTAGAAGAAATTGCTCAGTTTTGTACACTGAGCCTTGCTGGGCACGTACTTGAAGTATGTGAGTCTCCACAGACGCAAGTAATTCCAGGGAGCTGGGAATCATCAGTTTAGGGATAGGATCTGAATAAGCAAGTGCCTCACGGTGAATCCTTGCTCTGGCCCGATAACGTGCACAATCCCTAGAGAACGGAATGAATTCGGGGATTATACACCATTCCTCGGAATAAACTCACCTTGTCTCCTATCAGTTAAGCCGAAGTAGGTCAACCCGAATTCCTTGACATTCTCCTCCAATGCCTGGCACTGAGCCTTCGAATCAGGCTCTGTGACAAATGTTTGGATATTCGTGAAGTTTTTGCGGGATATTGTTCTGCGGTAAAATCTGAATACCTAAGCACTGGTTGAGGGAGGATGCAAACATACGGGACATTATGATCCACAGTAGCAAGGGTACAATCTGGTCGTCGTACAGGTCGACCAGCTGTTCGTCTGAGGGGAGAGGTCAGGCAGATCGATAAACCCTTGTCAGGAAGCGTGCTTACAGCCCCTCAAAAGCTTGAGGACTCGTTACTTCATGTGTCAAGTGTCTGGAAAACATACGATCAGGTCTCGAGCCTGACGATGTATGTATCTCGATCCATACCGGTCAATGTATATCAAAGAGAGGCCATCCTCCTGGACATCACTGCGCAAATCCAATCCATCATCAGTCAGGCGTCTCGGAACGGAAAGTGAAAAAAAAGAACGGAACAAACATGAGGTGATCGTCCCAAATTTTGTCGTACAAAGTACGGGGTGCTTGGATAGCTGAAGGCATTTTGATATCTTTTAGCGGTGTCCGAGGGAGGAGAAAGGAAAGACGAAGGAGGATGAGGGAGAAATGATAATGTCGAAGTGTGGATTGGATGGGCTTTATGGATCGTTCCAAGATTAGATCTCCCAATGAGTGAATGACTCAATCCAGAAAGGTCGGCCGAGAACCACCGAACACGTGGTTTAGACGCTTGTACCCATCAACACACACGCCCGTAAATAGAAATCAACTAGGTTCGTCACCATCTCTTCCACCTTCGAGTCAACTCGCATCGGCCGTATACATATTGTTTCTCTGTTCCATGCTCATCCCACACCCGGAATCGGAGGATAACTACGGAAGGTACAATTCCTCGGGATGCAGTGGTATGCATCCCTTTGTAATGGTATACTACGACGCCCTGTGATCTCGCCTGCTATCGGAACCCAGGTGGTGCATCGATTGGTAACGATCTGAAGAACGCCTATGGAATCGTTCACGAAGTCTCGCCTCAGAAGACCAAACGGCACACAGTCACCTTGCTGACATGTCGCTCGGGCTGTTCATGATCTAATCATGTCTTGTAAGTAAATTTTCCACGCTCATCGATCCACGAGTTTAATAACATCGACTGCGTTCAGGTTCAGTAGCCCCACAACCCGCCTTACTGCCATGATTCTGGGTCGGCTGATGAGGTTATCCACTCGGATGAAATATGCGCGTGTAAAGCAATTTGCAGGAATAGGCAGGTGGTGACTGATGCGCAGACCCTCAGCGCGGATGGTTCTTGGTGCCTCGCCCTTGCCGCACATGCACACAAATGGCTCATCTCCTCATGCTCTCCTTTCATTGGAATATTTGTGCGTGTTCAACATAGCTCACTTTCTAATGTCGACTTCAACTCATCTCCCTTCGTAGACTTGATATGATGGAGATGATGCGCATCATTGGCCAGATATGACTGGTTACACGTATAAATAGCTGTGCATTCCGATTACACATGTAATTCGGGAGCGATGTGTGGATACTGCCCCACCTGCTCAATGCGAAGCTGACTGTGCGCCAGTTCCCTGTCTGCGGCGTGCCTGATGTTGTCGGGTTCCCAAGAAGATGTACGCATATAAGGCCAAATTCTGTTCATCAACAACACACCTCTTTCCCTTCCCTCTCCGAGCTTTTGGGAGCGATGTTACTGATATTCTCATTTGGATTGGCACTCCTCCCACTCGCCCTGTCGACAACGTTGCTCGATAACAATCTTGCCTATAACACGCCATTCATTGGGATTAAAGAGGTGAGACGGTAGTCTTCATGCTCAGTGTCAGGGGATCGCTCACCGTTCCTGAATTCTTGCCCTCAGTTTGCACACGACACCCGTGAAATTCAATCTCGCCATATTCGCTATGCGAAAAGGAAGCTAGCCGATGCCTCTGGATTCTCGGACCATCACTACCCCACCTTCTTTGGAGGCAATTTTGGAAACGTGAGGGAATGCTTAGGCACCACCGTCCACATTCCGCTCAACTCTGTTGAACCACAATGCTATCTTACAGAGCCCGTTCATATGGGATGGTGGAATAAATTTCACACACTCAGGTCCGTTGTTTTGACTCGCCGTGATTGACATTTCCTGTGAACGTTCTTTCCCTGACGCGTATTAATTTCGGTTCCTGACAGTTGCCAGCGTAATGCCGTCTCAACTCCCACCAGAACCTTCGTTCTATTTACAGTTGACTGTGTTTATTTTTTCAGGGCGATCCTCTTGATTCCTCGGTGCTCCTTTGGACAAGGGCTGTACCCCTTGCTGATAATCTCGGTAGCCTTCCCGATCAGAGCGTACCTGTTTGCGTCTCGTGGAAAATATCCAGGAATCAAGACCTTTCAGGAAAACCCGTCGATTCTGGTGAAGCCTTCACGAGTTACGACGTTGATTTCACGGTGAAGGTGATAGCACGAAAATTGCAACCAGATACAAAGTATTGGTACAGATTCGCAGATTGTGTGCATCCGCAAGCTGTAAGCCCTGTGGGAGTCACCAGGACCATATCCAGTGCGAATAGTGAGTCCAACCACTGTCATTGTAGTCGTCAAACCTGATGCGCCGCTCACAGCACCTGCCCACCTCGTAAATGGTGGGAAACCGTTGACACTGGCGGTGTTTAGCTGCGCCCAATATCAGACTGGTGGGCGTTGGTTGCCGGATACGAGAGTTGCGTCTTTCTCACAATAATATTGACAGGTTGGTTCAATGCATACGGTATTGCAGTGCATAATACTAGTGCGGACATCTTTGTACATCTCGGTGATTATGTACGTCTGGTCTTGCACTTACACCATTCGGCGCTCATGACAGCATTACCAGATATACGAGACAGTAGGCGATGGGTGCGTATATGCGCCTGTTGGTGGCCTCTCCCTGTGTATACTTACTACGCACCCGCAGGGCACCGATCGGTCGTCAAGTGTTAGGACGAGAACTTGCAACGTTGGCAGATTACCGTCAAAGATTAAACCAATACCGCACCGACCCTAACTTGATTGCTGCTCACCAATCTGCACCCTGGATAGCTGTTTGGTGCGTCGTGGTAACCTTTTTCCAATAGAGTTCGGATTTTTGACAGTGTGCTATTTTAGGGTACGTTCAATGGATTGTAAGGTCTTGGAATTATTCTAATCGAGATTGCGTAGGATGATCATGAGGTGCGATCCATCTTCCGAACTCTTCTTCGTTACTGGATGAGAGTCTCACCTGAATCGGAAGATTGCCGACAATACATGGAAAGCGGGATCAACGAATAGCAATGATTCGATTTCTGGATGTAGATTCTCACCATCTGGTGCCTGTTTTACGGATCGAAAATTCGCAGGAGTTCGAGCCTACCATGAGTGGATGCCCATCCGTCAGGTTGCTGTGGATGATAAACTGAGGATCTGGAGGAATTTCCAGATCGGACAATTATTGGTGATCATTCTCATCAAAGCTTCATTCTCACTGCTTGCTCACAATGGGTGTTGCAGGATTTGACGATGCTTGATACCAGTGAGGACTTAGCATCTTATTTTGGAGAGCGAAATGTTGATGTCTGGTTTCATATAGGACAATATGATCGGGATATCACTGATGTAGGTCTCAGAGTCTTCCTAATTGACACTCTTCCGCGTTGACACTGGTCTCCTTCACGTAGGTTGGGTACAATACAGGTGAGCAGACCAGGCATGTGCCCAAATCTCCGAGTAGTGATCTCTGAGAATCACAGATTGTATGTACACTGATTTCTCCACTATTTCTCGTGTCCTTAACATGTTTCAGTCGTGGAAAGTATCTCAAATGCTCCGAACCGATCCTTGATGGGAGCTGCTCAGGAGAAATGTGAGTTTGACATGGGCTGAGCGATGGAGAGAAGCTCATATGCCTACTCAGGGTTTCTTGACACCTTGTCACAATCAAGTTCACGTGGTGCTAAATGGCGGATTGTCGGGTAGGTCGTACGACTGGCTTGGGACAAGTCGTGTTTTAAACCAGTTGTCCAATCTTGGTGCAGTCAACAGATAGTGTTTACTCAATTAAATCTGTCAAGATGTAAGCAACAATTTTCTTACGTGGTCACCAAAGGCGCTCGATTAATCTGCTACATCGATCTATCCAGTCGTTTTTGTGAGTTCTTTCTTATCAGCATACTTATCCGTATGTAACTGACATTGCCAGGATGCGTGGGATGGATACCGCGCGAATCGTGCAAGAGTCCTTGACCATCTGTATGACAACAATATCAGCAATACTATATTCTTATCCGGGGACAGTCACGCAAGTTGGGTTTCAGACTTGGCTCGTAAGTAAACAGGCCGTTCTCCATACCGAAAGTGAGTAACACAATGTGATTGATAGGTCCGAACGATACCACAACGTATGCTCCGATTCTGACACATACAGGCCTCGCCCGTAAGTGCTAACGTTATCCCGTGGTAGGTACGATCCGATTACAGGCAGAGGCGCGATTGGCGTCGAATTCGCTGGGACGGCGGTCAGCTCCCCGACTATATTTCCGGGAGAATTACCCCCATCAGGCACCGACCAACTCTCGCAGATTCTCGTTGCGATAAATCCGGATCTGCAGTGGAGCGAGGGCTTCTATCGAGGATTCTTCACTTTGACAATTGATCCCAACAGTACGAAGGCTTCGTATTATGCCATGAACGATCTAAGTGAGTGCATTGGGATGGATTGTTTTGATCTCTGAGATAGATTTCCGGATATAGCTTCTTCAAACTTGAATAGTTTCATCATCGCTAACTTCAGTGTCGAAGCTGGTGAGTACAAATGGTATCGTTGGTGTGCACCAGCTGATGGTCATGGAAGGTGCAAACAAGTTAACACGACCTGTTGCCGACGGGCATGTCCTAGGAGGGGCCCTCAAAGTCAACGCTTCTTCGCCTAATTCGGTTTGAAAATGACAAGGTGCTTGAGGTCCCCAGAAGTTTCAGTGGGACGTGTGAATGCCGGACTGATTTTTCCCTCCGGTCGCTTGCAGTATCTGAGTCAATTGCTGCTGAATTAAATTAATGTAGCGCGTAGCTATATCGATCTGGACGTCATCCGCGAATAGGAATATATAGTGGTCATTTCCGGTGCTCCGAGTGAAGTTGTGGCAGGAAGATTCCAGAAGCACCGAAGTCCGCACACTGGCCGCGCGATGAGTTTTGAGCTGAGCGTTCATAAATATCCATGTAAGCAATTTGTATGTTATTGGAGAGCAAGGTCCGCACAAGTGGTACTTGTTCCATGCCAACCCTGAAGGCTACACACCGGAGAGTGCTGTGGGATCAATATGGATGCGAAACACGAGCTTGAGTGAAGCGTTTACGCTGGCATGAGTTTATGACGCAAAAAGGAAGGACTGATCTTTGCGTAAGAACGGTTTGAAAAAGAGACGGGGCGGGCTTCTTTTGCTTCGAAATTGTCAAAGCCTGCCCTGTCCCTGTGACGATGGGGATTGAGTACGGTGTACTCTAGATGCAGGTTGGAAGATGGAGCATCAGAGGGATGGTGGAGTGTGCACGTTTGATGGCTGTGTGCGTCGGGTGCCGCTGAGCAGGTCGGGCTGGTTGTGGTTTGTAGCGGGGGGGTATGACGTATTGTGGGATATGACGCCATGGAATGATGACCGAGAGAGGAGTTTGGACCCCCCCGCGCGGGCACGGATGGACCGGGCAATGGTCACTTCAAGTATGAGCCAGAAAAACGCCAGGCAACGACCAGCTTTTTCCCTCACCTTCATCTTTTTTTTTGACTCCCAGATCGACCTAGCCGTTGCCAAACCCTAAATACAACCATGCCTTCCGGAACAGGCGTCGTCGACGCTTTCAAGAGTGAGCACACCACAAATCTCACCCTTTCCACCACCGCCGCCATTTTCCCGTTTCTGACTCATCTTCCCGCATCTCACAGACCTTATTCGACACGGCAAAAACCACCACAACGCACGACAATATCAGGCTGAAAACCAACACCATCCCCAACAACAGCCACAACACCAACAACAGACCCACTCACGAGAACAACCCCGGGACCATAGCCGAGAGCACAAACAGCACCAACCCCCAAAGACCACGTCCCCCGCGTACAAGGAGCAACTAGAGGCCCTCGTCCAAGAGGAAAGGGAAGCAAGAGACAAGATGCCTACTTACAAAGGCTTGGAGAACTTCAAGCTCCTGGATAAGATGGGAGAGTACGTCCTCGTCGCCCCCCGCCCCCTAATCATTGTCGCTTATTTCTCTCATTATAGTGGCGCATTTTCAAACGTCTACAAAGCTGTAGACATGAGAACCGGTCGGAAGGTGGCTGGTATGTCCTTCCATCGCTACCCCGCATTCATGGATGAATCATGGTCCATTACGATATAGTCAAGGTCGTCCGCAAGTACGAACTTAGCGCATCGCAGGTAAGTGTCACATCCCCTTTTCTTGTTCCCCCAGTACATTCAACACCTTTCTACTCTACCGCGCGCGGCAGGATGGCGATAAGCATTTGAACAAAGAGTTCAAAAAGAAGCCGCGCGTGACAGAGGTACCCATCTACCCCCTTTAGCCCGCAGCCCCCCGAATTCACTCACTGACTGTGTCCCTTCTTTTCCTCACCAGCGTGCAAACATACTCAAGGGTACGTTCTTGTATTTGAATACATCGATCATCATGATTGATCCGATACACTCTATTTCCAGAGGTGCAGATCATGCGAGGTATCTCACATCCCAGCATCGTCAAGCTTATTTCCTTCTCCGAATCCCAAGAACACTACTTCCTCGTGCTTGAACGTAAGTGTTCCATCATCCGAACCGTTCAGAATGGCATCATGACTGACATCTTTGGCAGTGATGGAAGGTGGCGAATTGTTCCACCAAATCGTCAAGCTCACCTACTTCAGCGAGAATCTGGCGCGCCATGTCATTCTCCAAGTGGCGCACGGTATTAGGCACCTCCACGAGGAGCGTGGAGTCGTCCACCGTGACATCAAACCAGAAAACCTCCTCTTCGAACGTATACCCATCATTCCTTCGTAAAAACCCTCCACCCAAGCAGTTCGAGGAGGACAAGGAAGACGAGGGTGAATTCATCCCCGGAGTTGGTGGAGGTGGAATCGGTCGTGTGAAGATCGCTGATTTTGGCCTCAGCAAAGTCGTATGGGATGAACAGACAATGACGCCATGCGGTACCGTGGGTTACACAGCGCCTGAAATTGTCAAAGACGAGAGGTATAGCAAGAGCGTTGACATGTGGGCACTTGGTTGCGTGCTTTACACGTTGCTCTGTGGCTTCCCTCCGTTTTACGATGAAAGCATCAATGTGCTTACTGAGAAGGTAGCGAGGGGCCATTACACCTTCCTCAGTCCATGGTGGGATCCTATAAGCAAAGAAGGTGTGTGCTTTTGAGACGCATTGTCGCAAAGTGTGCTTACACTCCCTCAGCCAAGCACTTGATCCAACGCTTGCTATGCGTTGACCCAGCACAGCGATATACCATTGACGAATTTCTCAACGACCCCTGGTGCAAGGCTTCTGCTGCACCTCCTCCACCTCCTACGCCTGGTGTATATGGCACGACTAATGCCCCTCTAGACTCGCCATTGCTGATGGCTATGCGTGGAGGTCGTGAGGCCCGTTCACCTGGACTGGCATCCCTCAAGGAGGCATTTGACATCACGTATGCTGTACATCGTATGGAAGAAGAGGGTGCACGAAGGCGGGCTCAGAAAGGCGGAGCGAATCGGGGCTTCTTGTCCGGATTGAATGAAGAAGACGAAGCAGCGATCGAGGAGGAAGACATTGTCGAGGACGCGAGACGAAGATACGGTGACAAGGTATCGAATGAGCTCAGCAAGGAGCTAGAAGAGCGTAGAAGGAGGGATCCCGGTCGAACGACGCAGGCACATCAAGTGCAACAGGTGCCAGTGCCTGCAGGTGTCGGAGCGAAGGTCGCTGCGAAGCGTGCGGTTCACAAGAGCAGTCATCCACCGTCATCAACTGTGTATGACGGTCGTGCTGGCCAGAGGGATCGTGGGAAGCGAACGGGTGTACCGTTTGATCTAGATCTAGAGGCAGCGACCATCCTTGGTCGAAGACATAAACGAGGATTGGACCACCCGGAAGGCAGTCCATTGAAGCTCGCTGGAACCGTCACTTTGGAAAATCCAGCAAGTCCGATGAGGGTAGAGTGAAAAGCTCTACTCACAAGTCTCGGATTTGAACGCCACACCCCTCGTTTGCGACACTGTCCATCCCTTTTCTGATGTACCCCTCGGTCATTTTTCCTACACATCACCTCGAATCGGTCCAGTCAGGAATCAGGTTACGGATTTCCATGTCTCATATTACAAGCATCAATCGATACCCAGTGCATTAGACCCAGTGGATTCCGGAATGGACATTTGACTCATGATGACCTTCTTGATACCTCCTGTCGGTCTCATCCTCACATTCTTGTTCATCGTCATCCCCTTTCTTGTCCCCAGAGGATCTTCCTGCGCATTGACACGATAGTGCTCAACGTGCTCCACTGCATGTTCACGTGTTTACTCATTCCCTTTCGTATGCTACTAGTTCCTCTTACTATCCAATCTCCTTTGGCTGAGATTGAGCTTCGACTTTTCAATGCCGATACAGACTTTTGAGCCCTGCCCCTTTCGATAGTCCGGTTTTCAAAACCTTGTACGTAGTATATTCTTTGTATGCAGTTAGTGTGGATGTACTTGTACTTTTTCCTTCTACTTCCCTCCGATGTATCATCTTTCAGAGTGTACTATCCTTTTCTTTTTCTCTCAATTCCAGCGTTTGAAAACGCCTCAGCGTGCCCACAGCATCCTTGGGAATGGGGATGTCTTGCCGAAAGCGTGCCTGGGCGCCAAAGGTGGAGTTACGTCACTTTGAGCAGCTTCGACTTGGCTTCGACGTGTCCCGTTCGTGCATTGTGAATGCAGCGAGGTCTTCGACGCCAACAACCGAACGTATAGTTATCTCTCAGGAATGTCGACATCGCAGCAGGAATCCAATGACTTCTTCTCCAATATTCTAACGCCGGGATCCTCGCTCCATCCTACGTTCCTTCTTTTGCTCGATGTCGCGTTTGGATCTTTGTTCTTGGTCTTCATTGGGCTTGCGGTCTTGACGAAGGGGAGTCTTCATATATTAGCGTTGATGGTCATTTTGGGGGCGTTATGGGCTAGTGTGAAATGGTGAGCCTCTTGAGTTGATCCATTGGAACTCTCGTTACATTGTCGCTTTTTCAGGTTTGTGCACGAACTCCAGAAGGTGCCCGCCTCTTCTCCAGCACAAGAAGCGAGCAACTCGGGCAAGGAAAAGGAAGAATAGGGATACAATTACAGTGGGTATGGCTGTATACAAGCTACATACAATACGATGACTGAAATCCACGTTCTTGGCTCCATCAGCCGCTATTTCCTTGCTGCTTCGGTGGCTTCGTACCACCTCTTCAACATCCTCGCGCTATCCTGCGCCATCGCGAATACTTTTCATAGACGCAACATCCATGATTCACAATCGTCAATACGAGCCTGGAAAGGATGGACTTACGTTCACGTTCAGTGACGTCTAATCCTTCTCTGAAGGAAACGCTAGCTTCGCCTCCTGCTGCACTACTTGCTGCGTTGATCGAGGCGAAATGCTGTGCTTGGTCTACTATTTCTGGGAGTCGGGTTTTGAAGGTCTGGTGGAGAAGGTTTGGAGAGTTGGGGACGATTCGGCAGAGGTGTTGAATATGGGATAGTATGATGAATGTTCCAATGGGGATATATATGAACGTACTTACTTCGATGAGGAGATCTGATATCATTTTACTATCTTCGTCGTCAAGTCTGATATTATTGGGATAATAATACCGAGAGAGTGGAGCAGAAGCACGAAGCAAAAACGAATGAAGGTAAGAAGAAGTGAGGAAGCGTAGAGGAAGTGGAAAGGGTCCGACTCCCCAAGTACGTACAAGCGCATTATCATTCGTCCGAAACTGTACCATACTCCTCCTTGGCCTACGAGGTTTGCGAGTTTGACGCTTCGAGCATCGGCTTTGAGGGCGTTGCGGACGCGTGCGGAAAATGGCGGGGGTATGGCGAACCCGGCATAGTCACTGGGTATGCAATTGTAAGGGAAGTAGTGTATGAATTCAGGTAGTGGTCTATGATGACATCTTGGAGAACGAACGAGTAGATGAGGATGTATGCCATCCACATGGGAATCTGGATCTTGGCCCCGGGTTTGATCTGGAAGATGAGTTGATACGAAGAACATCAGCAAGCGAGAGCGTAATAGACAGAGAGGGCGTACGTGGGGTTCTGTACCACCCGCAAGATGCCCCATGTCCTGAATTGGGACCTTGAATGTGCATTGGACCTTCTGATTTTCTGCGAGAATCGACTCCACTGAATAGTAATCGTCATCCATTATTGAGAGTTAGAGATACTCTTCAGGTGAAGAGAATCCTCGATTGCAGAACGAGTCTGAATCCTGATAGAACTGTGTTGTGAGGTCTTCTGGAGTCCGTTTCGAAAGGAAACGCGAATCCTGTTCCCACTGGCAAGTGTCCTATGTGACAGCGCGTGTTGTCACATTTCACATGACACAAACGCGTCATGGTCACAGCTGCCAGTCACGGTGGTCGGCACAATCCTCCATCGTTGTGGAATACCACAATGACAATGCTCTCAGAATAAACTCCTCATAAACCATCCATCTTCCGAGCAAACTAATTCTCAATTCAGACTACGAGTATGCAATAAACAATGTAATCTTCCGGTGTTGAGGCTGTGCACGATGAATCTCGGATAAGTCTCACAGCCGCATCGCATCCATCCAGTGACAACACCCTGCTAGATGAGAGGATACGTATGTCGTCTTTTCCTCTCAGCTCTTTCCCTCTGTATCAAGACGATTAGAATCTCTGAGGTACGCCTCGCTTTCCAGTTGCTATGAAATTGACGTGCCAAGAACTATCTATCTCTTAGCTCTATGGAGTGTACACCTTCGGAGGATACTCCATCGCCGCGCGACGGACATCCTGATCAGATTGGCATTCTGGAGAAGAGATCCTTAGAAGTGACCGGACAAGCTCAGACGGTATGTATCCTCACTTACATCTTTTCAGTAATCATCCAAATAGGATCTTCGAAATAGCTACACACAGAGATCCTTCAACGAGGGACCGACATGCCATTCTTTGAAAGAGTCTGTGTGGGATCCGAGGGACATCTTCCTAAACTTGAAATGAACTCTGCCAAATGTTGGACCCAACTTTCGAATAAACTGCAAAGCATTGATGACAAGCAGTCTCAGTCGAACAACGAGAATATTGATACTCTCCTCGTATTCGTAAGCAATCACTGTTTGTGACGGTGCTGGCCCCGCTGAATTTCTCTAGGCTAGTCTATTCTCTGCAATCTTGACTGCGTTCGTCATCGAAGCATGTAAACTTCTGCAGCGAGACTCGGCAGAGACATCAGTGCAAATACTTATTCAAATCTCCCAGCAACTCAATAGCCTCACCCTCACTGCAGGATTCATCAATTCAACCCATACTCCTGCCTTCCCGGCCCCTTTCGCACCTAGTTCGAGCTCCATATGGGTGAACGCCCTGTGGTTTATCGCCCTCATCTTCAGTCTGGTCACAGTATCTCTCGGCATGCTTGTCAAGCAATGGCTCCGAGAATACCAATCCAACGTTCCTATGTCTCCGGAGGAGCACCGTCGCGTACGATTATATCGAGCACGCGGCCTACGCAAATATGGTGTGTTGGAGATCGCAACCTTCCTACCTCTGCTCCTCCAAGCTGCCCTTGGCCTCTTCTTCGCTGGATTGGTGTTATTTGTCCTTGGTGTCCATCCATATATTGGATGGATCGTCCTCGGTCTCGTTGCCACTTGGTCTCTCTTTGTCTTGGCGACCACTCTCATTCCTATCTTTTCGCCTTCGTGTCCCTATAAAAATCCTTTCCTGAGAGGATGCTTCTTTCGTTTTCGGCAGCTGCTGAGCTCGCTATATTGGACAGCCACCTCTATATCATCCAGGAAGACGGAGAGTACGGATCAATATAATGGACCCGAGAGGAGCATATTCGTCGAAGAAGCCGATGTAGCACAACAGGAGGAGCTCGACCATGAAGTTCAACTCGATGCGTACGAGGCATTTCGAGACATCAAAATATGGGAAATGATTACTTGTTGCATCGACCTGGATGCTCCTCGCGACTCACTCATAAAACTTCTCACAATTATCGAGAAAAAATCCGGTATACCCATTGACGTCTCATCCGATATCTGTCCATTCTTCGGGAAAGAGGAGAGGAGGCTCCTCTCACGGAGTATGATAGCATGCATTCATCGAAGATTTCTCCTCGCGGCATCCGGCAAGTGCTACCTCGGCGATATCGATTTGAAAGCCCTTTATACCCTCAACAAATTCTGGCATACTCTCGGAGATGGGCCAGATTCTATGTTATACATCTTGTTTGGAGAAGCATTCTCCCTCTCATGGTCCTACGAATCGCTTCCATCCCTAATCTTATGGAAGCTTGGTTTTCAAAATGCGAGGTTAACTGCGTCTGTCGGCCCAGAGAGTGAGTATACCTCAGGCTGGCCAAGTTGACATTGTCGCTGACATACACTATCCTAGGAATGTATACTGTTTCCCTCGTATCTGGATCCCTAGTGAATGCCACTATCATTGACCCAAGGAGGTCTCGGCCCCCAAATCGCAACATCATAGAATTGTGCCGCATTATTCTCGTCTGTGTAACACGATCTGAGAACCGCTCTCAGTCAATGAAGGACCCATTTCCAAGCCTCATGTCGTCCATCGCGGACCTCCTTACCACCAGCTCGTCTTCTTCCGATCTCCGCCTCGCCGGCCCCGAAGAAGTTTTTCGATGTCACTGTACTCTGGACATAGCAATGCGGATCGGCACTATGGTACCAGGCACCATCCCTCGGACGTTGCTGGAAGCCCTTCACGTTCATTCGGTGAGGATGTTCAACCGAGCGTCGCAGCAGTACTGGTGGTACCAGGGGCACATTCAAGGAGAACGGGAGCCTAGGGTCGCGTCAGCGACAACAGTCGAACTACGTGCAAATGCTGACTGGGAGGAGGTGTTGGGTGGAAAGAGTCATGCTGAAGTAGAGGTGCGCAATCATGGTGATTACGGCGATCAGTGGGAGTATCACAGGATGCAGGTCAGCTGCAAAGATCGAATGGAATTCATGCTTAACTATGAGTGTTTTGATGGTAGGAAGTTTCGAGATGTTCTCAGAGAGGCGCAATTTGGACTGTAGTAGCAACTGCCTAACCAACTCTACTACGAGTGTCGGAAATCTTTGGTTTTATGGATTGATTATATATCTTTTATACAATGTATTATGGAAATTTCAGCCGATGATGAAGCTCAGTAAACATGAAAAGTCGTGTCTTGGTCATATGAAAGTCTCTAAAAGGTTGGGATAAGTCACCAAGTCAGAAAAAAGTAATAATCATCTTATCCGGACATATTTTTTACCATTTGGTGACCCGGTGAAGTCGTCGAGCAGTCAACGATGGTCATGGGAAAGTCCATCCAAAGTACCAAGTTGAATCCGGGTCGCATTGAGGTCAGTGGAAAGTCACTGGGAAGTCAAAACCCGCGGACCCAAGTCCCTGTAGCAGTCATTACTCAGTCATCTCAGAGTCACAGCAAGGTCATTCTCAGTCGTTGTGTGGTCATGCCCAATTCATTGAAAGTCGGTATGTAGTCAATACAAATGTTAATTAAGTCATGTATAGTCATTATCCAGTCGCCATCCAGTAACCACAGAGTTGTTGCCTCCCTGTCCAGTGTCAATTCCCGGTCAACTCATGCCAGTTATGCTGCTGCCCTGAAATATGTGTAAGTTCGTTTTTTGTACCCTCCCAGTCTGGATCAGATCATACCTTCGAATTTGGAGTATCAACTGCGTTTGGCTGGCCATAAACACCGGCAGTAATAAAAATTGGCAATGCCCTGCGAAGGTGATTGAGAAAAAAAAATTAAACAGAATGATATCACTACCTCAAGTTTGCTCTCAGAGCCCAAACCAACCACTACAATAAGCTTTGATACCATCTCACTGAACGAGTTGGCGATGTTTGAATTGCCCTTTGAATGGCATTGATTCCTAAATCAACCATGGAAGCAGGAACGGCGCATGTTGATATGACCAAGTCCTGTGGGTGCATTGCCAGCCTGTAGCCCAAGTGAAAACATCAGTCGGTGTGTATTAAAGAGAAGGCCATTGATATGCAGAGAGTTTACCGGGAGAGTGAGCAGGGGGAGAAGGACTAGGACTACACGTAGAGAGATGGAGAGAGTCCGAGTCGAACCATGGTTAACTCGGAGTTGGCGCTAGTGTGCGTCGCGCATTGATGCAACTTTGACACAAACTACAGCAAATTTCTATGCAGTGGCACAATCAAATGCATTTCTTGAATGAAGTTTCTACGACATTTTGTTGACTTATTGTGACTATACAAGTCATCTCGTAGTCAGACGCTTTTTTCCCAAACAATTTACTACTCATCATCGACCGAAACAGGACTCCGATGTGACCGACTCGGCCACCACTGACCTCACACTGACCCAATTTGACCGGCCTTGACTTGGTGTTTTTACAGAGGATGATCGATGACCTCATATGGGGCTCAAAAGATGGCTGATGATGGCGATGTGTTCAGCCACGATACTGTACAGTCTCTAACCAAATGGACAATGTATGCATCCCCAAAATCTCCGGGCCTCCATTTCCAATTGCATGCCATAATACCATGGAACAGATGTTCTCAAAAGAGCGCATACATACAGTGCCACAAAGTAATCAGAGCCTCATTGATCACTCGGTCGTTTGGGGGCGCGATTATTCGGCCTTGATATCGACCCCGGAGAATGCTTGAGAAGGGCCCCATCGACACTACGGGATCAGCGCTCAGCGCCCGATCGAGTGAACAATAAGTTGACGCATGGAACTCGTCTGGAGCAAGCAAAGAAAGGAGCGATTTTGCCGCATAGAATCATTGAACGTAACCTCTGGAGTCTTGTGGCAAACTTATCTGAAAGATTTTATCTCTGTTCATCGTTGCACGCCATGAAAGCCCGAGATTTGGAGCGCAATAGTGCCGAACAACTTTATAATTCTGGGTAATGTTAACGCAAGGATTCGGTGAGAACGCTTTGTACGAGAGTGTGCAAGTGATCTACGACGTACACGAAGTTTTGCCATTCATTTGTATGGCATTGAAGTGTCTGTTTTGAAGCATCTTTGTCCTCGATCGAGCCAACCTTCTGAAGAATGAAGGCACCCAGGGCGGAGATGGTGTTCCCTTAGATTTCCAGGTAATTTCCGTCAGAAGGTGTGTCGTTTAGTATAGCCTCTACGAGTTCCAATGGTAGTTGTCCAAGACGTCGACATTGGTGGAAGGAGACGTCCATGCGCATCAAAGTGCGACGCTAATTTCTGGGATGGGATGCCGATTACGTAACGAGTGTAAGTCGCCGTTTTGTGCCTTGTCCGATCCATCCATCCACCCAAACGTTCGCCTGGACCTCGTTGGAGAGAAAATTTACTGCTCGAACTCCACTTTGATGGGTACACCACCATTCGAGCTTCAAGCATGCTGGCACAATTTCGCTTTAAAACGCGTCGATTCGCGTCTCAGGCTGTCTGAGTAACATCCTCTCGAACCCCTCCACATCATGACTATAGACTTAACATACCAGAACGCCGTCGCGTTTGGTGTAATTTATACACCGGGCTCTGTCAAGGAGCCAACGCCCACAGAGACGCTCTCCATCTTGTCCAACCCCGCGATCAAGTTCGTTCGACTCCAATGGTTGGATTACACCAACACCGTTAGATTCCGCCTCCTTCCTACCCCCTACTTTAAGAAGTTGCTCTCTTCGTCAAGACCAGGAACCGGAGTGTCCATATGTACCCTCGGCATCGTCGTCCTAACACTGGCTCCCGGATTCTCTCCGAACGGGGAATACTTGCTCGTACCAGATCTCTCGAGTTTGAGGATTTCCTCATATGCCCCAGGCCATGCCGTCGTGATGTCATACCTACAGGAGAAATTCCCAAATCCCGAACACGGTCTGGTTGTCCCTATTGATCCAAGGACTTTGCTGAAGAGGGTCGTCGAGTGAGTCGGCTTATATGTTCTGTATTGTGCGACGCTTGTCTGATCGTCTCTTACCTTTTTTCAAGTGGTGCCGCACAGAAGGCGGGAGTCTCGTTTCTTGTCGGATTCGAGACAGAGTTTATTCTACTCAAGGAAACCAGGCCGAAACCTGTAGCAGTCAATGACGCCGATTGGTCGACATCCAGAAAGCTCCCGACTGGTCAGATTGAAACCACTGTGCTGGAGGAAATTTCAGACGTGCTACAAGAGGCGGGCATTGAGGTTCAACTCATTCATGCAGAAGCTGCTCCTGGACAGGTAAATGCCTACGATGTTTCTTAAAGATCATTTCAATAATATCACGACACAACTAGTACGAAGTGGTCACTGGACCACTCCCACCTCTGGAATCTGCAGACGCTCTCGTTTTCACAAGAGAGACGATATACAACATCGCGAGCAAGCACGGTTTACGAGCCACCTTGGCTCCTCGTATCCACCTCGATAGCAGTAAGTCAAAAATCTGAATCAATCACTCCCGTCTAAAGGAACTTTGTACGACCCAGCTGGATCAGCCGCGCATGCTCACATCTCCGTCCATCCCATCGACACAAGGTCAACCGGCGACCTCTCAGGCGACGTCGCCCCAACTCTCTCTTCTCATTCCAGGTCGTTCCTCCAGTCCCTTCTGAACTACCTCCCATCCATCACAATTTTCGGTCTCCCCACTAAATTCTCTTACGCTCGTATGCACGATGGAATCTGGTCTGGAGGAACTTGGGCCGGATGGGGCATCGAAGCTCGCGAAGTTCCCATTCGTGTTACAGGTGGTGTCGCACCTCCAACGTTACCAGGAGGACAAGGAGGAGGACAACACTTCGAGATCCGCTGTGTTGATGGGACTGCCAATCCCTATCTGACCCTCGCTGCAATCGTGGGCGTCGGTGCGAAAGGTGTCGCTGAGAACTTGGAACTTACGACGAGAAGTGTGGGTACCTTTGATGGTGCGAAATCGATCGCAGAAATGAGTGATCTGGAGAGGAAGGAGTCTGGTGTTGGCACATTGAGGTTGCCTCTGACTCTACCTGAGGCTAGGAAGCGTTTGGGTCAGGACGAAACGGTCAGGGAGATACTCGGAGATGACTTCGTGACCAAGTATCTCTCAGTCAACGAGGTATGGGCCCCACTTATGCCATCGATGTTCTGTGATCTGACGATGATGTGGCACAGACCTTGGAGAGGGTATTCGTTGCCGATACGGAGGAAGAGATAGTTAGCAAACTTGTCGAATACTTCTAGTCTTCGTGTACCTCCCCTGGTCCGTGTAGGAGAAAATGCGTCTATGACGAATCCGCAGTCGCTTCTTGAGGCGGTCTGACTGATGATGCCCAATCCGCCCTTCTTGAGGGTACCTGAACGGGGGAATACTGACCGTAGACCCCCTTTCGGACATGGTGAAGAAGAATGCTTTTGCGCCGTTGTGGACTTGATGGAAATTCTGTAGCTGTTTTCTCGGGATTTCCAGACGGGCATTCCTTTGTGGCGTGGTCTCTGTCTCTGAGTGAGAACGGAGGTTTGGGATGTGAACACAGTGACAGCGAGAATCCAAGAATCTGATGGAGTTGCAATTGACGACGTATGACGCGCAGCGGTGAGTTGTAGAAGAAGTTTAGCTTCGAGATTTCTTGTGTGATTGACCATATTTTGGACGTTTAAGGAATAGTATCACGTCATGAAAATTCATGGGTTTATTTCCCATGAATCCTATTCCTCTTCTATGTCCAAGCTGAATTCGATGAAGCGGCTTTGCAGTAGGGTGACCGTACCTGGGTCTTCACGAAGGGTTTTAGAACGTCCTGAGTGTTGAGAAGCAGGCAGGATCCCAACCGTCATTCGCGGGCATATTTATATCAGGTGAGATACTCTACTGTGAAATAGTTATCAGAACCCTGGAACCACCGTGCTTCTCTCACAAAAAGAGTGGCTATGATATACGCCAGTAAGTGCCCATCTCGTTCGGATACCACCTCCATTTCTTCAACGCTCACGTTATGGCAGACACCACGGACCCCTCTTCGTTTGGTGTCATCTATGCACCCAACACGGTTGACCCGCCTCCGCCCACTCTCGATATCTTGCACACCCGTCGTATCAAGTTCGTCGGACTTCAATGGGTCGACTACACCAATCCCGTCAGGTTCTTCTTGACACCTACTCCGCACTTTCAGATGATACTCACTTCGCAACGTCCTGGGACGGGTGTTGGGAAATTCACCCTCGGGCTCATTTTTCTAACTCTTGCCCTAGGATTCTCTAGTAATGGCGAATATTTACTGGTACCAGACCTGACGAGTTTAAGGGTCGCTCCTTACGCTCAACACCATGCCGTTGTGATGTGTTATCTTCAGGAGAAATTTCCATCTCCGGAACACGGTCGTGTCGTCCCAATTGATCCAAGGACATTGCTGAAGAGGGTTATCGAGTAAGTTAGCTACGTCATTTCGCTGTCTATCTTCACTGATGACGGTCATATCTAAGTGAGGCCGCCGAGAAAGCGGGAGTCTCATTTCTCGTCGGGATCGAGATTACTGTTTTGGAAGAAATAGCAGATGCCTTGCAAGAAGCGGGTCATGAAGTACAAATGGTACACGCAGAATCCGCTCCCGGGCAGGTAAGAGTACGAATTTCTCTGTACAGTGACTCCTTTGATCATTGAAAGTTAATGCCGTCGGACAGTATGAAGTGGTCACCAGGCCTCTCCCCCTCTGGTCTTCACACGCGAGACGATATACGATATAGCGAGAAAACATGGGCTTCGGGCAACCCTAGCACCTCTCATTCATTCCGATAGCAGTATGTATTCCTACAACTCGACCGAAGACGGCAATCTACTGAACTCACGACTCACACCAGCCGGATCAACGGCCCATACCCCCGTTCGCCCCATCGATACAAGGACTACTAGCGACCTCTCCGATGACATTTCCCGCTCTCGTCCCACTCTCGATCGTTCCTCCAGTCTCTCCTGAACTACCTTCCCTTGGTGGCCATTTTCGCTCTTCCAACCAAATTCTCATATGCTCGAATGGTCGACGGGATTTGATGAGGCGGGACGTGGGTCGGATGGGGTATGGAAGCTCCTGAAGTCCCTATTCGTGTCACGGGCAGTATGGCACCTCCGACGTTACCTGGAGGACAAGGAGGAGGACAACTTTTTGAGATTCGTTGCATCGACGGCACCTCGCGGATCCTTACTTGAAGCTTCCCACGATCAACATGTTCTTTTGTGATTAGTGTTTTTCAGTTGGTAGCCTGAGATAGTTCTATTAGTATATATTCAAGTTAGTATACTATCACTTCTATTATTTGAATTCTTATAAGTTTAAAAAATCTGTTTATATATACTAGTCGATACCCGTGCGTCCGCCCGAGACTTTGAATTCAACATCGAGGTCCAGACATCCTTCGGCAATCGTGGGAATATCTCAAGCACGAACCAATGAGAAGTCGTCTTTGTCTCTCGTGTTTCAGAGTCCTCCCTCTTTTAATATTTAGATAGTTAGAGATGTAGTTGTAGAGTTTTAGAAATTTTGAGATATACTGTATACTGTGAAGTTCTGTTAATAAAAGGAATATCATCCAATTTAACAATTGCTACTAAATCAAACACAAGCAACTATACAGTATTCAAATTTTGACATAGTACTGAAAATTAATTTAATAATTTCTTACTATATAATAAAGCTATAAAACTTTTGTTATCAAAACATACAAGTCTCAGTATTTCTTTGCCCCAAGCTTAAGATCTACTAGTAATAACTGATATAACAATAACAATAAAAATAAAAACAATAGAAGAATATCATTCTCTTATTCTCTTCTATAATAGAATAGTATACTAGAGATGACCTTTTTCTAATATTTTCTGCTCTATTACTCTTAATATATTATCCTAATAAGATATCTATATATAGAGAGTATAAATGTAAATATAGTTAAGGGAAAAATATAAGATAGCTAATTGTAAAAAAAAGAATTAAATCACTAAAATTGAATTTGTCAAGTACTGAACTTCACTCGTTGGAAGAAGTGAATGAATAAAAGACGTCTGAAGAATCAGAGACGTTAGAAGAGATCGGAGAAATACTTAGTGGTCAGAAACAGTCCGGCTTCAGCTTATGTGCTACGTCCTTCTTGTCCCAAGTGACCGAGATTTCAGAGAAGGTCAGAGAATAGGAGGAGACGGAGGACTTAATGACTTAGTCAAAGAGAATAGAAAATAGAGGGTGAGAGTCAGAGAGTTGGAGGTGAATTAGATAAGCAGAATGATGACAAGTAACATCAATAATCTAAATGCAGATCTACTACATAGGTGGTGCTTTATATATAAAAGTCAAGTCAGATCAGAAGCACATGAAAATAGAAAATAGAGAACAGAGAAAGGAAACTAGAACAATCTAGAACAAGTGCAAGTCGGGATAAGAGGAATAGTATGATAAGGTGGAATCGGGAATATTGGGAGAGCAGAGGAACTTGATGAAACTTTGGATTTACTAAGAAAGGAAAGAGTCTAGAACAATGATGTAATAAGAGAAAGTCAGAAGTATCAGAATGTCGGAAAGTAAATGCGAGAAAGAATAGAATGGCCAGAAAGGTCAGAAAGGTCAGAAGTGAACTTGGAAAAATAATGGTATATGACAGAATTACAAAGTGTAAAATCAAAACAAGCTAATTCAAATTATAATATACAAAAACTTAAGCAAATATAGAAACACTAATTATATCTAGAGTTGTGTCTCAATACTATCAAATTTGAGTCTCATTTTAGTTTTCAAATTTTTTGATTTCATAGCAGAAGGATTGACTGGATATACATATTGATTCATATAATCCGCTTGACCACATAACAATAATTTATTTTTATACAGATATAGAAAATAATCAAGAAATATATTATTATAATCTATATCACTTAGTTGATCTGTGAAGGACACATCTTTAAATTTTGACTGTTGAATTGATTCACTATCTTCAGTTTTCTCTTCTAATTCTGAAGACTTTCTATCTTTCTCTTGCCAGAAACTTTCTGAAAATTTCCAAAGTATTTGAACATACTGCAGATTAGAATATTTAGAGCTACTGAGAGTGATATCAAGCTTTTGCCATAAATCTATGGTATCTTTATTAAAAATAGAAGTAGATTTTAGATCACTATACTGTAAGCTGAGAACTTGAAGAGAGTATGGGAGACTTTGAGACAGAGAATATAGGATATTCAAAGCTGGTTTTATTTCCATTTCTTCTAAATCAATCTCTATAAAAAGATGTTTTAGATTTGAATAATTGCAGAGAGAAGAGAAAAAATCTGTACACAAAATTACACTCTCAATAGGCTTCTAGATATAAAAGAGTTTCATTACTTACATTTAGTATCAGTACTGAAATCCCAAAATTTCAGTTGAAGTGATTGCAATGACTGTGTGTAATTCTCAAGTATAGTTTTCCAATTCTCTAAAATATCTAAGTTGATAGCTAATGAAAACTTTTTTAATAATTTCAGCTGGCTAGTATTGTCTTTCAAAAGCCAAGAACTGATTTCCTGAGATGAATTGCTATCATCAGAATCAGCACAGAGAGATCTAAGTTTACATGACTGCTTCCAATAACAGAGGCCCAGAGTTTTCTGTTTAGCAAAAATGTCCAATTTCTCTAGATTTTTAAATGCATTTACAATCTGAACAATTTCTCGAAATGTCTGCTTTTGATGATGATGGAAACATAAAATTGATAGTGACTTGACAGTTGTGAATTTGGGTGACCAGAGATGGAAGGAAGGATGAAGAACAGGAAGGTCTTCATATTGAAGCTCATAGAGGTTTGTGAGAAGCTGTGGAAGGGCCTGAAATGCTTTGCATATCCAGCCATTAAATTCTTGATCTCCATCGGAGGGACAAACGCGAAGGGTATAAACAAGCTGCCCCAATGTAGAGGAAGAGCATTTTGCAGAGGAAGAGCATATTGTAGTGGTAAACCTTGAAGCTGTTTTTGCTGTGCGTAATGTGACCTTTCGGTACAGACAAATACGCGATCTTGGAACCCATGCGCGGCAAACCAGGGCACAGGCCCATAAATCTTTGTGGTCTTCCCAATACCCGGGTAAATCATTGATAACCTTTTCACATACTTCCAAAGGCATTCTCCACCGCTTGGGGAGTATGATTTCGGTAGGTTGAAACACTGACTCGGAGGGAGTAGACATTGCGTACGACAAGCAAGATTGGGTAGAGGACGAAAAGACGACACTGCGGAAATCGAAGACGAGGGAGGGTTTATATGAGAGTTTGAGGCGCCGTCTCGTGTCCTCGGACCCTACCCGGAAACAAAAGAGAGCAGTTCTCGTACTCGATTGCGATACACCGTTCTCACAAGGCAAGAGTACAAAACATTGATTTATTGCTGGATTGAGAATGGAGTACGTAGTCAAAACACTGCATTCAAGGTGTTCCCAGGTTGAAATTTCTTCTTTGGGGTGGTATCGTACACAATCTGAACGGTTTTCATCTGAAAGTTGTCGCATTGGGATAGACCGGCCACAAGACCTGTGCATCGTACTACAGCAACAGATAGGATAGGGTCCTGCATATCAACATGCTGCACTGACATGAGGCTGTTCGGAAGTAGGGTTGATCGTGATGGTGGAACGGGAAAACGAGAACACAGGACGAGGGGTTCATAGAGATGACCCCCGACAACACCAATGTTTGGACGGCGTAGGACCAAGTGAGATCTGCGTAGCAAGAAGATCAAGGTAAAGAACAGCGCAGTGGAAGGGGACAAGACATACCTGGCGAAGGTATCACACCCAGTACACGTCCGACCCAAATACCTGATGGAAAGGCTATGCATCTTTCCGGTGGCGGACGTACAGTATTACCATCGCGGCATCGCATCACTGATGTATCGTCGATTGGGTGTTCGTGGACGCGACTCCAAAGACGGGAAGCGTATAAATGGGTCAAGGGATACCATTACTGTGTGATTGAGATGAAGTCGTTAGGAGGACGAGAAAGGGGTTGGCGATATAATGAATGGCCAAGGTGTAGTGTATTGTTGGTGACGCGAATTCTCACCGTCCCCGTACATGGGTGAATAGGACTATACGGGAGCAGAGAGTAGATGAAGGTGACACGAAGAATGAGCACTACGAACGTACTATAACGTCGAGTCTTGCTGTCAAGTCGGGTAACTGGCACGACCACCTTCACCCAGGAATTGAGCTCGAGGTTGTTATCGAGCGCGTTGAGGCAAGTGCTCGTCCAGAGACGCATATTGAGATCATCAGACGTCATCAAGGATATATTGGACAGTGCTGTCTCGAGGAAGCATTGAGGATTGAATGAGGGTCGAATAAATGCCATCAAAAACTTACTTCAAGTTCCCTGTGTCTCATCCAACTGGATTGATTATCTACCAGCCGTCACACATTGTATCAATCGTGCGATTTGGAAGTTCACGAGGTAGAATTGAGATAACAGGATCAACGGACTGATGGAGAGAGGGGGAAACGCGAGGTGAGTTTTACCCTTACAGTAGAAGTGGAGGTGGCCAGCAGGCGTACAGGTCTCAGGAGGTCAGAAGCTAGTAGACGAAGGTCACGACGGAGATGATCGTGGTTCACGGAGCCAACGATAATGAGAGACGACGCGATGTGGGAGGGGAGGTGACATTCGAGGGGAAATGAACCCGTAAGGAATGACAACGATAGAAAGCAGCAAATCGAGACGACTCGAGCATCATTCGGCCTTCGGGTCCAGACTCCAGTGGTGGGAAGTGCGTGGGAACAGCCCGTCGAAGCGAAGGGCAAGAAAGCCGGTTTGTGCCTGATCCATCCATCCGCTCATTCATCCAACTGAACCTCGATGGAAGGAAATCTTACAGTACTGGCGGAACTCCACCTCAATGGCCGTATCACCTTTCAAGTATTCTGGCAGAAATTCGCTTTAAAACGCGTCGAATCGCGTCCGTTTGAAGAGAACACCTCCTCATCATGACTATCGACTTTGAATGCCAGACCGTGACGGCCGTTGCGTTTGGCATAAGTTATACACCCGACTCTGTCAAGGAGCCAATGCTCTGAGAAACCCCTTCCATCTTGACCAACCCTGAGATTAAATCCCTCCTACTTCAATGGTTGGATTACACCGTCAGATTCCCCCACACCTACTTCAAAAAGTGACATTCTTCGTCAATACCAGGGACCGGAGTGTCCATATATACCCTCGGCACCCTCGTCCTTACACTAGCCCCCGGATTCTCTCCGAACGGAGAATACTTACTCGTACCGAATCTCTCGAGTTTGAGATTTCCTCGTATGTCCCAGGAGAAATTCCCAAATCCCGAACACGGTCTCGTTGTCCCTATAGATCCCAGGAGTTTGTTGAGGAGGGTACTCGAGTAAGTCGACTCAAATTTTTGTATTGTGTGCCTCTCGTCTGATGGTCTCTTTTCTTGCCAGATTCGAGATAGAGTTTATTCTGCTCAAGGAAACCAGGCCAAAGCCTGAAGCAGTCAATGACGCCGGTGATCAAATTGAGACCACTGTGTTGCAGGAGATTTCAGACGTGCCGCAAGAAGCAGGCATTGGAGTTCAACTCATCCATGCGGGAGCTGGGTCTGGTCAGGTAAATATCTACATCTCTTCTCAAAGACGATTTTAATGATATAAGGACTCAATTAGTACGAGGTGATCGCTGGACCACTCTCGCCTCTGGAATCCGCAGATGCTCTCGTTTTCGAAAGAGAGACGATATACAACATCGCGAGCAAGCACGGAGCGTCCTTGGCTTCTCGTAACCATCTCACAGTAGGTCATCCTATCGGTCTGAGAGCTCCCATTTAGAGTACTTTGCTGGATCATCCGCGCATACACATATCTCCGTTCGTTCCATTGACACAAGGTCAACTAGTGACCTCTCAAGTAACATCGCCCCAACCCTCTCTTCCCATTCCAGGTCCTTCCTTCAGTCCCTTCTGAACTATCTCCCATCCGTCACCATTTTCGGTCTTCCCACTAAATTCTTTTACCGCTCAGATGCGCGATGGAATCTGGTCTGGAGGAACTTGGGCAGGATAGGGCCAGGAAGCGTTTGGACCAGGACGACGCGGTCAGGGAGATTCTCGGAGATAATCTCGTGACCAAGGATCTCTTAGTCAACGAAGTATGAACCCTATTTATGCCACCAATGTCCTGTGATCTGACGATAATGTGGCATAGACCTTGCCACCTTGGAGAGGGTATTCATTGCCGATACGGAGGAAGAGACAGTTAGCAAACTTGTCGAACACTATTGGTCTTCGTGTACCTCGCCTGGCCCATCTGGTCCGTGCAGAAGAAAATGCGTCTATATGATTCCTCAGTCGCTTCTTGAGACAGTCTGACTGATGATGCCCTGTCCGCTCTTCCTGCGGGTGCCAGAACAGGGGAATACTGACCGTAGACCCCCTTCGGACGTGGTGAAGAAGAATGTGTTTGTGTCGTTGTGGACTTGATGGAAATCCTGCAGGTGGATTCTGGGGATTCCCAGACGGGGATTTCTTTGTGGCATGGTCTAGACCTCTTGCTCTGTCTCTGAGTAAGTACGAAGGTTTGGGATGTGAAAACAGTATCACCGAGAATCCAAGAATCTGATAGAGTTGCAATTGATGACGTATGACGCGCAGCAGTGAGTCGTAAGAGAAGTTCAACTTGGAGATTTCTTGTGTCATTGACGTTGAGGGAATAGGATCACATCCCCGTGATGAAAATTTACGGGTTTATTCGGCATGAATCCTATTCCTCTTCTATGTCCAAGCTGGCTTCGATGAAGCGGCATTGCAGAAGCTAGGGTGGCCAAACCTTGGTCTTCACGAAGGGTTCGATGAACGTCCTGAATGTTGAGAAGCAAGTGGCGCTCATCCAAACCGTCGTTCGCGGGCATGCTTATGCCGAGTGGGACACTCTACTGTGAAATGGTTATCAGAACCCTGGAACCACCGTACTTCTCTCACAACAACATCTGCTATAAAACACGCCAGTAAGTGTCCATCTCGTTCGGACAACGTCCGCGTTATGACATCAGGAACAGAACCCCCCAACCTCTCCTCGTTTGGTGTCATCTATACACCCGACACAGTTGAAACAACCCCGCCTTCACTCGATATCTTTCACTCACATCGTATCAAGTTCGTCCGACTTCAATGGGTGGACTACACGAACACTGTCAGGTTCTTCTTGACGCCTACTCTGCACTTTCAGAAGATGCTTACTTCTCAACGACCCGGGACGGGTGTTGGGAAATGCACCCTCGGACTCATTTTCCTGACTCTGGCCCCAGGATTCTCTAGCAATGGCGAATATTTACTCGTGCCCGACCTGACGAGTTTACGGATCGCTCCTTACGCCCGACACCATGCCGTTGTGATGTGTTACCTCCAGGAGAAGTTTCCGTCTCCAGAACATGGTCTCGTCGTCCCAATCGACCCAAGGACACTTTTGAAGAGGATTATCGAGTATGTTGGCTCCACATTCTCGTTATGCATTTTCACTGATCCTAGTCATATTTCAGTGAGGCCTCCGAGAAAGCGGGAGTCTCTTTTCTCGTTGGTATCGAGACTGAGTTTATTCTACTCAGGGAGACCAGGCCACGACCTGTTGAGGTCAATAACGCCGAGTGGGCGACTTCTAGAAAGCTACCGACTGGTGGGATCGAGACCACCATTCTGGAAGAAATTTCAGATGTCTTGCAAGAAGCGGGCATTGAAGTGCAACTGGTACATGCAGAATCCGCTCCCGGTCAGGTCAGAGTCTGCTTTTCTGCGTATAATGACTCCCTCGATCGCTGAATGCCAATGCCGTTGATTAGTATGAAGTGGTCACAGGGCCGCTCCCCCCTATGGAGGCTGCAGATGCCTTGGTCTTCACGCGCGAGACAATATACAATGTTGCGAGAGAAAATGGCCTTCGGGCGACCCTGGCACCTCGCATTCACCCTAATAGTAGTATGTATTCCCTTGCTTACATCGAGAACGACAACGTAACAGAAGCTTGCTCACCACAGATGGCTCAGCGGCCCATACCCATATCTCCGTACACCCCATTGATACAAGGACGACTGGGGATCTCTCGAGTACCATTGCCCCCACGCTCTCATCCCACTCTCGATCATTCCTCCAGTCCCTCTTGAACTACCTTCCCTCAGTGGCAATTTTCGGTCTTCCAACCAAATTCTCATACGCCCGAATGGTCGACGGGATTTGGTCAGGCGGGACGTGGGTCGGATGGGGTATGGAAGCTCGTGAAGTCCCTATTCGTGTCACGGGCGGTATGGCACCTCCGACGTTACCGGGAGGACAAGGAGGAGGACAACATTTCGAGATTCGTTGCATAGACGGAACCTCGAATCCTTACTTGAACCTTGCCGCGATCATAGGTGTTGGCGCGAAGGGTGTTGCTGAGAATTTGAACCTTACGACGAAAGGTGTGGATACTTCTGATGGTGCGAAGACGATTGCGGAGATGAGTGAAGAGGAACGGCGGGAGTCTGGAGTTGGTGCATCAAGGTTTCCGTTGAATTTGCCTGATGCTCGGAAGCGGTTGAGTGATGAGGCGACTGTAAGGGAGATACTGGGCAATGAGTTTGTCTCGAAGTTTCTCATTGTAAATGAGGTACAAGTCTTGCTGATTCGGTTATATCTCCTGCTAACAATCATTTCTTGTAGACAATGGAGAGAATTTTTGTTGCTCAGACAGAGGAAAGTACCATAAGCAAACTTGTGGAATATTTCTAGCTGTGCATATCAATTTATAAGTGTCAGTAGGCTTGACTATTCAATCACATTTATGTTGTATACAAAGAATGCTACATAGTGCAATTGTGCCCCCCAATCAATCTCTATATCATATCAAGTCAGTTGCCTATGCTCATCATAACTAAGATCACAAAAAGATTTTTCTGTTGTGATCAATATACTGTATATGAGAAGATATCTGTAATATAAGAGTGAATTTAAACAGACATCAATATTTCTATTATTGCTATTATTATACATAAGCTTTAATAACTTTGTTTGGATATTTGTTGACAGCTATAGTATCTTTACAGATTTAAAGTACAGAGAGTAAGAGTTTTCTAGTAAGATGTAACAAGAATTTTTTTGGATAATGAGACTTGACAGAATAGCTTAAAATTGAACAAGTATATAGTATATATAGCATAGAATTGTATTGTCAAAAGAGATTAAAGAACTGAAACAATTTTTAGAAAATATATAAATAAAAATATATAGACTACTTGTAAAGCTACAATCTGAATATTATATCCTATAAAATTTTAATAGAATCTAATAGAAAGTATTTCATAAAAAATTGAGAGAGAAGAAGTTTAGAAGCACTTTATAAAAGTGAATATTACCAAGTCTAATAATTACTACTATATTAAAATTAGTAATAGAAATAAAATATTAATATGACAACTTCTAACTTTACAATAATTATATATCATTTAATTTGAGCAGTTTCTATACTAAAAGCTTATTATGGCAGATAGAGAAAACAAATAATTTAGATACATAGAAAAGACAAAAATTTAATTGATAGATCAAACAGAATATAAAAAAAGTCTTTTTCATTCCATAATATAATCAAATAGTATTCCAGCAATAATATATTGAAAATAGCAGAATCAAAATATATATTAAAATCTAGAGTGCATATATCAATGTATCATAGAAAGAGATTACTTTCAATACAAATATTACGGATATAATTTACTTGTGAAGTACTATAGATTTTGACTAATAGCATTAGAAACTAATACTTAAAAAATGCTAATTATATCTAAAGTTATACCTCTATATTATAAAAGTTTAGCTGTATTTTAGATTTCCAGATCTTTGATTTTATAGCAGAAGGATAGACTGGATATACATCTAAATAGGAAGTGCTATTACCACATAGCAGCAACTTATTTTTGTACAAATATGGAAGATAATTAAGAAATATATCACTATTGTTCAGATTATTTAATTCATTCTTGGTTATATTATCCATTCTAATCACTTGCTTTGGATTACCAAATATAGCATTACTAATCTTCATTGAATCAATACTTCTTGAAAGAGATTTTGATATAAACCATAGTATTTGAATATATTGTATATTGAAATATATAGAGCCACTAAGAGTAGTATCAAGCTTTTGCCAGAAATCTCTAGTATCTTCATTGAATACAAGGGAAGACTCTGTGTTATCAAATCTCAAACTAATAACTTGAAGAGAGTATGGAAGACTTTGAGAAATAGCTTGTAAAATATTTAGAGTATTTGAACTTAGTGTTGTTGACTTGATAAAAAGATGTTGTAGATTTGAACAATAAAAGAGAGAAGGTAAATCAGCTAGAAACAAATTTAGATTGTAAAACAAAATCCAAGATAAAATTTTAACTTAACTTTTAATATNNANATANNCACNCCANNNGTCAANATNTCANNGATNCAGTNATGATTGTNNATNNTTCTCAAGTATAGTTCTCCATAAAATGTTTGAAGACAAACATAATGAAAGCTTGTTCAATGAGTTCATCTGTCTAGCATTATCTTTCAAGAGCCAAGAACCAATATCCTGAGTTGAATTATTATCAGATGAACCAACTATAAGGGATTTGAGTCTACAAGACTTCTTCCAGTAACAGAGGCCCAGAGTTTTCTGTTTAGCATATATCTCTACTTTCTCTAGATTTTTGAATGCATTGATAATCTGAACAACTTCTCGAAAGGATTGCTTTTGATCAGGGGAACATAAAATTGATAGTGATCTGACAGTTGTGAATTTGGATTGCCAGAGATGAAAGGAAGGATGAAGGACAGGGAGATCAAAATAATCAAGGTGATAGAGGTTTGTGAGAAGTGGTGGAAGGACCTGAAATGCTTTATATATCCAGCCATTAAATTCGCGATCCCTACGAAAGGATCCAATGTGAAGAGAATAAACAAGCTGTCCCAATGCAGAGGAACAGTTATTTGTAGAGGAAGAGCATATTGTCGTGGTAAACCTCGAAGCTTCCTTTGCCGAGTATAACTCCACATGCTGGTAGAGAGAAATGCGCGATCTTGGGACCCATGCGCGGCAAACCAAGGCACAGGCCGATAAAGTTCTATAATCTCCCAGACGCCCGGATAATGCACCCAAAACCTTCTCGCAGACTTCCAAAGGCATTCTCCACTGCTCGGGGAGCATGACTTCGTTAGGTTGAAACACTGACTCGGAGCGAGTAGACATTGCGTACGACAAGCAAGATATGAGTAGAAGACGAAAGGCGACGCCACGGAAATCGAAGACGGTGAAGGTTTATATGAGAATTCGAGACGCCGTCTGGGATGTCTTCTTCGGGGTAATATCGTACACGATCTGAACGGTTTTCATCTCAAAGTCGTCGCATTGGGATAGATCGGCCACAAGACATGTGCATCGTACTACAGCAACTGATAGGATAGGGTCCTGCATATCAACATGCTGCGCTGACATGCATGAGGCTGTTCGGAAGTAGGGTTGATCGTGATGGTGGAACGGGAAAAAAAAAGCACAGGACGAGGGGGTCGCCACGATACCGACAACACCAATGTTTGCACGGCGTAGGACCAAGTGAAATCTGGGTAGCAATAGGATTAAGGTAAACAACAGCGCAGAGGAATGGAAAATACACAGCTTGGCGAAGGTATCACACGTCCCGCCCAAGTACCTGATAAAAAGGCTATGCATCTTTCCGATGGTCCACTTATTACCACCACGCCATCGGATAACCAGTGTATTCATGAATGGATATTCGTGGACACCACCTCAAAGGCGAAAGGGGTACAATTGGCCAAGGGATACCATTACTGTGCAATTGAGATGGAGTCGTTAGGAGGACGAGAAAGGGAGATGGCGATGTATTGAATGGCCAAGGTGTAGTGTATTGTTTGCGATGCGAATTCCCTTGATCCCATACATGGGCGAATAGGACTATACGACGTTGAGTCTCGCCGTTTGGCGCGTTCAGTCGGGTAACTGGAACGAACATTCTTACCCAGGAACAGAGCTTGAGTCTATTATCGAACACGTTGAGGAAATGCAAGAGCTAGTCCAGAAACGCGGATTGAGATCCTCAGAACGTCATGAAGGATTTATTGGACAGCGTTGTCCCAAGGAAACATTGATGTTTGAATAAAAGGATCGAATATATGCCAAAGAAATCTCACCTCAAAGTTCCCAGTGCTCACCCAACTGGGTTGATTATCAACGTGACGTTACGCATTGAGTCGGTTGCGCGATCTGGATGTCCACGAGGTACGGCTTGAGACAATTAGCTCAACGGACTTATGGAGAGAGGAAAACGCGAGGTGAGTAGGGCCCTTCTGACGAATTAGGGGGTGGACGGCAGGCGTGCAGGTCCCAGGAGGTCAGAACGAGCCGTACTAGACGGAGGTCACGGTTATGATGGACATGACCATCGTTCAGGGAGCTGACGATAATGGTTAGACGACGCAATTCAGGAGAGGAGTCGGCATTCCAGGGCAAACAGACCCGGGAGGAATGAGAACGGTTTAAAAAGGGTATGTTCACAACGCGGTGTTGAGAAGTAGCAATTGAGATGAGCAAAAGCACGATGCCGACCGCACGAAGGGCGTGGGAAAAGCCCGCCATGTTGATCGGTCCTCGCGCCCCGCCAGTCTCCCGCCCTGTCCCCGCCTCGTTGACCATCGACACTCACATCCCATTCACAAGTTGAGCACTAGGTAAACTCTATCACATGAACTCATCAGCCACTTTGGCAAAGCTTACTCCCCGCAATTCTACAGGTTCCTTCTTGATCGAGTCGCTCGAGGCTGGATTCTCTGGCAGTCTGTCCCTATTCTAGAGTCCACCCACAACGGTTGTTGCGTTTCCGAGTCACTGGATACAACCATGGAGGAGGGATATCTTGTAAAATGATTTCAAATGCTGCGATTTCCCTTCATTCTGCGCTGGGTGTAGGGGAGCGTGTCCTGAGTCGTCACGCATCAACGGAAGCCTGAAGGAATTTGTGAACGTTGTGCTTGGGATGCTCGACTTCGAAACACGGTGAGAACAATACACAATTCATTTCGGGTCCTTTAATGATACTCAAGCTGTCTATCCTTCCCAGAGAATAAAGAGTGGGCGAATGAATGAGGTTCCTCGGACGCCGAAGTGTGGACCCACAAAAGCAAACACCTCACTTTACCGTTGTTCTCTCCTCATCCTACTGGGGTACCTGTCAACTTGTGTCATGTTCCTCACAACCAATACCGTAACAATTGGTCAACGCTTTCGGGTCTTCTTGATCTCCCTACAACAGTTGCACTAGAAAATCATGCTCCTCGATCAAACTTTGGCCCAAAGAACGCTTTGATACTTCTCACCCCAGACGCCTTTTCTATTCCACAACCTCAGTCTAGCATGACCAGGTCTTCTTTCCCTCAGTATTCCCCTTGTCCCCAACGTTCTTCGAAAGACTTTTCACGCGACGATGAATGCAACTGGGGCTCACTGAATCTCGATTTTCAGTATGGTGGTTTGTGCTCTCGACGGATTGGCAGGAGCGGTTGGATCAAGTACATCCACCTTGATGGTGGATCCTATTTTTATCATCCAACGTCCCGGATTATCACCGAAGACGATATGGAGAACCCAGAGCATCTACGGAGTGTCGAGGAGATCCACGAAGAGTTCCTGGGCGTCCTCAACGCGGATGGGATCTTGGAACGTCTTCCCAAGGACATAACCTGGATAGTTGTCCTGGACCATTTCGATGTTGACCAAAGTACTGTCTCAGCGGTATCCTACGAGGCACATAGTATCATCAATTGTGCTGAGGGTGGCCCTGGTGGGTTTCTATCATGCACCTCCAAGACGCCAAACTTGAACGAGCGCACAGATATCGAATATGAAATAAAGACGTCGAATTACTGGGATTGCCTTGAAACATATCCAATGCATCTCAAGCAGACCCCGAAGACAATATGCGGCGATTTCCTCACATCGTTGAGTTACAATGTCACAGGTCGGTGTATTCAAGTATTCTGATCAATAACGAAATCGTCGCTCAACCTTGGTATAGAAGCTAGTATGGACAACCAAGATACGGTATTTCCATTCACAGATCTCCAGATTCAACGACTGGTACAGATATATAACGACCTTGCAGGTAGTCTCAATAATCTATCAACGGTTCTCCTGTACTCATCCGAGTCTATTCCTCCAGATGCCGCCTTAACCAACCCTCGTGTCATACCGTCCCTTGTTTGGCACATTGCTAGAACTATGCGCAAAATCGAGGGAACCCGAGAGCGACAACAAGAGAAGAATCAGACCACCTTCGGCTTCGATTATGTTCCCCCTGTTGTCGAGTTAAGACCCAAAACCTGGTACCTGCGAGTGGCTGAATGCATACTCGTCGTTCTCTTACTGGGTACATACAACCTATATTGGAGACGTTTGCAAGGTGTACGTCAGTACCAATCCGTCAACTTGAGGAGGTTCCACGCAATTCTTGGGCAATTCCTCACGGAATGGTCTGGTAGGTCACGCGTCTCTGTAAATACGAACATCTTCATTGACCACTCCCTCTTCAGACTCTAATCTACTCGTGAGTGCAATTCTTAGAACTTGAGCTCGTGATTCATACAGCTCACTACCTCTTTGTGATCCAAGGCCACTGTATTTATCGCGTACGTGTGCATATGACCTTTGTTTCAGAAACTTTCCTCACGCACAATTCACCTGCAGAGCAAACCTGGCCTTCATTGCTGTGCCGGTGAGTACGGATGCCCCCAAATCTTGAAACCTGAATACTGATAGCCCCCAGCAGGATACGACCGGTCTACAGCGGACTGCATCCTTGACCTCTTCGATCTTCTCAATTCTGAGCGTTGCATCTGGGCTGTATCACTTGTGGCACCACCGAACGAAGATCAACGCGGACATTACAGAAGCAGTGAGTTTCCAACCTCTCAAGTATGTGGTATACCGCGAATTGAAGTCGTCTCCACGAAGTGCAAATACATGTCCCACGTCCGCGAGTCGGACGATAACGTTCGTGATCCCTCAGACCTATTGATCACAGCGTCCTTCCTTTCAATTCCGATTGCTTCATTACTCTGGGCAGTATTGGCATTTACGGTCGCCGTTAGTGCACTCTGTGTTCAGGGGACCAACAAAGTGGGGATGGTCCTCCTTCCAACCGTGTTGGGTGTTCTTTGTTTGATTGGATCCATGACACTTATCTTCTTTTGGCGGTCATGGGGCGGGAGCCGTGCATCCTGGGGATGGTTTCGCAAGTCAAAATGAACGACCTGGTTATTGTACTCGTTGTATTCATACTCTACCGAAGACATAATATTGTTGTGCCTGTAACTGGAACTGGCATCACCATTCGCGAAATCCTGATCATGACCATGTTAAGCGCGGGCGTCTGCCACGGTTGCTTCGTCCCTCGATGGCACGGACACGTTTTGGACTTTGGCATCCCTCGAACTTCCTGACTGAGGTTGCATGATTGACGGCCCGAGCCTTGGTTTCCATTGCGATTCAACTGAATGGACTGTATGAAGAGGTGCCTCACGCGTACCTGTAGTTACTGGATACCCGGACCCCTTGTTGTCTAAATGATAGGTGGAATGGAGGCAGTGAGTCGCGTATGTTCGCAGTCTAGCAATGCGCGTGTCATTGTTCTACGCCAGTACATGAATACCGGTGTGTTTGCGAGTCCATACACATGTTCATTCCCCTTACTTATGCTTCCCTCGACATCAAAACAGAATCCCGATCACGCGAGCAGTGGGAGCACCACATCTCAATCGTCCGAAACGTTCGTGCGTTCTGCTAATCGACCAGAATTTCTGCTGAGTGATTCTTTAGAACAACTCAGCCATCGACGTCGCAAGGAGGCGACTTGGACGAAGCAGCGCCGAGCACGAGCGACCATCCTTCGGTCCCAGCGCCAAGACAACCGTCATTACCCTCTCGCGCAATCATGGGAGATGGGACCATCGATATGACTTCAATGAAGCACCCGTGGACCCCTGGGACCAGAAATGTGTACCATTCTAGTGAGTGTCTCGGTGCTTGAGTCGTTCCTTCATAATTACTGATGGCGATACAAAGCTTGGCGTATAAGCATCCTGATGGCAAACGAGTGTACTGTAAGACTCTGAATCATGCTACCATAGCTTACAGCTCCCCGTCTTTGGAAGCCGTAAAGAAATGCTCAGACATTTGGGAGGAAATGCGACCTAAACTACGAAAATGGCTGAAACAGCGAGTGGAGGGGGGAACGTGCTATCCCATTTTCACTAGAGTTTCAGAAGGTGCCTTCGATTATATCATTATGGACTTGGAAAACGTCCGTATCCTCAGAATAGGGGATTCAGAGGGCGAAGATATTGGTGAGCTAGACATGCCTGCTTAAATGCACCATGCTCACTACCTTCGTCAGAGTTCTCAATCCAAAAGGACGAGAGATTGTACTGGGATTTGCTTGAGAAATATCCTCCCTTTGTAGGATATGTCCCAAAGCCCATTTATGCTACATTTCTCACTGAGATGATAGTTGGCACAAGCGGTGAGTACAATAGTACGTTTCCGTTGTCGAATCTGACAAGAGGCAAAGATCAAATCCTCGAAATTGACAATCCACGATTTCCCTTCTCGGAGAAGCAAGTGATAAACATTATGGTTACTTACAATAACCTCAGAGGTACGTTCACTCCCTGCTCTGTCGTTGATTCGAATTCAAGTGTAGATTGGTTTTAGAAGAGATATCTCAGCCACGTCGTGGATCCCACCTGGCCCAAACACTAATTTGGCAAATTTCTCGGACGATGTTGCAGATCATTGATTCTCGGGAGCGAAAATCGCTGAATCTGGGCACGCTCGACGAATCGCGTTCATTTCAACTATCGACATATGTCTCTTACGCAATTCGTTGGATTACATCCGTCTTGTCATTTGGCGTGTTCGATCTCTATCGAGGTCGGTTAGAAGAGGTTCTCTCCAATGGGTGTACCCCTGTGGCCTCTCGTCGAGAGCTCTTGGAATACTTCATCACTGAGTTGTCTGGTACGTTCCTGATTATGATAGTTACAATTGCCCTGAAAGTTCACCTCTCTGCTTTTCCCATAGATTTGAATCTTCTTGTACGTCTTTAGAGCCCCATTGAAAGCTTGATTTTGAGACCATCACTTACATCTGTTCTTTCAGGCTACAGTCTTCGTTGGGTACGTTATCTATCGTCTCGGGAATTTCGATCTTATAACCAACACCCCCAGAACCAATATGGCCTTTCTCGCTGTACCCAATCTAGGCCCTCTGGAGAAGATATCTTCGCTTGCATCTGCATCCTGTGCCCTATTCGGCGTCATGGCTGGTATGTACAATAAGTGGCAATATCGTACATCGAGTGATGGGACATGCGGTGAAAACCTAAGGATACATAAATCTACACCATGCTCTGCAAACTGGCCGATATCCACCACGGCGTTTCTGTTCTCTCTTCCACTCGTTATGATGCTCTATTGCATTGCGACATTTTCAATTTCCCTGATCTCTTATTGTATCCGTAGCACAAGCAGTGATGGGCGTGTTGCCCTGCTAGCGATATTTGGGATTTCCGTCATTACCGGTTCTATTACGGCCTTGTTCTTTCGACGCGTTTGGGGTGCGTTTGGTGGACACGTTGTGAAGGGGAGCTCGGTTGTATAGTCGATTTTCAAAATGTGTTGGAATTCATTCGGCTCGAATACTGCCACGATTGCTTGACCTGTAGTATTTTTAGGGCAGAACCTGGACGTGTTTTCATTACCATCTCGCGTTGTGGGCACTTATGGGTCCGTTCAAGACGATATTGAACGCGATCGGTCACAGAATGTGACACACGTGTTTGGTGGATATAAAAGGCAACATCACCCCCGATTTTGATCTTGATGGGGTTGATGGAAGGGCGAACGTGTGCCGCAGCGGCTGCACATGGCACTTTGGCTTGCGAGTTGTTGCCAGTGGGCCAACAGAGTAACCGCCTGTGTAAAACAGAACGCCTTGAACCTTATGACTTGCTCGTTTAAATTCATTCTTCTTTCCTTTTCCCATCTCCGTCATTGGTTCGGCTCTCTCTGAGGGACAACCGCATCAATATGCCCTCCCACAGGGAGGATGAGCTCGAACTCGAGCAAGGCCTCCTCTCTGGCGTTTCTCGCAAGGAACAACTCCCCGAGAGACCCTTGCTTTATTCCCGGAGACCGTTGTTGTACATCATGCTCCTAATCTCGTTTCTCGGGCTATCTTGGGTGTTCCTTCGTACAGATGCTCGCCAGCCATTGACGCCCACCTTGAATGTGCCGCGCAACGTTCAGCTTGATTGGGCTCAATACTCTCCGTACTTTCCTGCCGGGACCTACAGTTCCCCACCGAGTGGATGTAAAGTAGACCAGGTGTGTCGCTAGCGCCCTTTGTCTTATCTTATCTCGCTAACAAGTCCTCCGACGTACACAATAGGTCAATATTGTAAGGATTCTCCAAAGTCCTGTTGCTGTTGTCATGATTAAATGGCGGTGCAGATTCAGCGTCACGGAGCAAGGTACCCAACGAAGGGTGCATCAACTGCGATTCGTCAGGCTCTGGCCAAGATTCAGTCTGTGGACGAGTACACCGATTCTCGCCTCAACTTCCTCCGTTCATTCAAATACCAGCTTGGAACCGACGATCTTGTTCCATTTGGTGCCGCACAGTAATCGATTGTCCCACTCATGAGGTTTGGTTCACAACTCATATTCCACTGTACTAGGTCTTTCGACTCTGGTGTAGAGGTCTTCGAGAGGTATTCTCACTTGACCAATGGCCGTAACATTCCGTTCGTCAGATCCTCTGACAGCGAACGTGTTGTCGTTTCGGCTCAAAACTGGACAAATGGTACGATTTGGCTACCTTCGGGATACGATCTTCACTCATACTGACAGTTCGATCTCAGGATTCTCGTTTGCGAGCAATCATCGGTTCAATCCGCCTGTCGCAGTTATCATTTCCGAAGCAGTCCGTCTTCCTTTTTGATACCGAGACCCTGCTCATGAGACTCGTTTCCACAGGCAAACGATACTCTCGATGATTCGATGTGTCCCGGTGCAGGAGATTCAGACGAGCAAACCTCTGCCTGGCTGGGCACATTCGCACCTCCGATCACAAGCCGCCTAAACGCCGCCGCATCCGGAGCCAATCTGACCGACAAGGACACTTTCAGTCTCATAAGCCTATGCCCTTTCGAGACTGTCTTCCTCGAGAAGGGTAGCCCGTTTTGTAGTATCTTCGCAGAGGACCAGATCTCGTTCCCAGGTTTTGAGTATGCCGGTGATCTCGACAAGTATTACGGCACAGGGTACGTCACCTCATATGTAGCTGACACTCAACTCCTCTTTTCTGAGTATCAGATGGTATTCAATAGATATGGCCAAGAACTTGGTCGGGTACAAGGAGTAGGATACGTGAACGAGCTCATTGCACGTCTCACGAACTCTCCGGTCCGGGATAACACCCAAACGAACAGAACTCTTGATTCCAACCCTGCAACGTTCCCTCTGAACCGTTCGATTTACGCTGACTTCTCTCATGACAACCAAATGATCGCAATCTACGCTGCCTTAGGACTATTCAACTCCACAGCACTCAACCCCACACAACCGGACCCAGCACATATTTGGCGCGTTTCGGATTTGGTGCCGTTTTCCGCGAGGATGGTCGTCGAGAGGTTGGATTGTGGGAAGCAAGGTTCGAATGTTCGGATTTTTGTTAATGATGCTTTGCAGCCTTTGGAGTTTTGTGGTGGTGATCCGAGGGTTGGGATTTGCACTCTCAAGGCATTTGTGGAGAGTCAATCGTATTCGCGGAATGATGGAGAGGGTGATTTCGAGAAATGTTTCTTGGACTCATGATGCTCTGTTGGCTCTATGACTTTGTGATGTGAATTACGAATTGTGATAGATATGCGTCATGTCTATTTGTTTCGTTTTTGGGCATAAGCTACCTCGTGGTCGTGAAGTCGAATTCTTTACAGACATACTTTGAGCCCATGATGAGCTGACACCGTCAAGGTTCGCGGGCCCTCTTCAGCGTAGATAAAGGGACTGTTTGAACCTGGCTGCGTGGCGTATGCCTTTTGCGTCCAACCATGCTCTTCGCCCTCACCAACCTCTTCTCAACTCCTTCCATCACCACACCTAGCTTCCTCCCTCCCTTCCGCAGCTTCCCCTTCACCATGGTCGTCCACCCATACGCCATCTCAACATCAATATCCTCATCCGAAATCTGAACCGTCCTAGGACCTCTCCAAACATGCCAAAAGAATACCAACGTAACCAGCCCTGCCATTCCTGCGATCCCGAAGAAGATGGCGAGGAGGATTCGTCCGTGGATGGTTGAGTTTTGGATGCAGTAGGCTCCTAGGGCAATTGAGAAACTGAGGAGGGCATAAAGGAGAGCGACGAGGGGGATTGAGAGGAAGATGGCTACGATAGCGAGATCGGAGTCTTGGTTGTCGTCGAGAGGTTGAATGCGGGCGAGGTATTGTCTCTGGAGAAAGTCGTGAATATTTTGAGGATAAGGCGCGAAAAAATGGGGTACGTACTGCTTCGTCGTGGCTCGCATTGACTTTGGCTCTGTGTTGCCAGACGTGATGGACGCCGGTCACGATGCTGGTGAGGGAACAAATCGTGGAAGCTA
This sequence comes from Meripilus lineatus, assembly GCA_027627245.1. Taxonomy (NCBI): domain Eukaryota; kingdom Fungi; phylum Basidiomycota; class Agaricomycetes; order Polyporales; family Meripilaceae; genus Meripilus; species Meripilus lineatus. The sequence goes on along the minus strand of JANAWD010000030.1, from coordinate 3,722 downwards.
GTGAGGCTGTCCTCTGGAGATTGTTTACTTCTGGTGCCGCAAGGAATGCAATATTTGCGCTGCGGATAGGTCAACGGAATGGAAAGTGAAAAACATTGGGTTCGACTAACCCGACAAATACTGTTGCCAATAGATTCGAATCTAAAGAACAATTGACACATCGAAAAAAGCTGATTTCGCTCTTGAATTTACCTGACCACTCCACCAGGAAGTTTCCAATGAGTTCCCTAAAATCAGCCAGATAAACCGTCCCTTGAACTCTCGCTCTTTGCAACCGCATCCGATACGATTTATGTGCTCCAAAGAAAAGGACCATCAGACACCGTTCAACCATGGCAACTTTCCACGATGTTGCGCTAGGCACAACTGGTCTGTAAAGTTCGTAATCCGGTGTACCAAATTTCGCCTTTTTACGATATTCTTCGATTTTGACCATTGTCCGGGCGATGTGGTAATTGAAAGCAGGGTAGACCAACTCGTTCCCTGCATCAACTTGGCCTGGAATAGACGTCAATATGGTGAACGGCCTGTCGAATACTCGGGCATGATACCCACCTTTCAAATCTTTGTATGCTCGTATCAAACGTTGGATCTGCGACTCGCTGAACGGAAATGGGGTATCATTCCATCCGAGAATTCGCTCTATGGCCGTGATTTATCAGATTGTGGGGACTATATTTATGGTAAGGGGAATCCCAATGCTTACCGTTTGCTCCGAATGTCATCGCGTTTAAGAAATCCGTTTCCAAATCTTTCGACAAAGGCATCATATCCGGGAAAGCCTCCAAATCCGACCAATACCTCGTTCCCACTTTCTCCACTTTTACGCCTAGTAGTGTCAAAGATCCATCAGCTCGTCCCGAAACTTCGTTATTCTGGTCGGAACTTCCCTGCCTCTCCTTCCAAGATAGGTTCAATGTATAATCCCCTGCTAGGAGAAATCCAATGCCATATAGGCTCCGAATCGAGATTTCGAACAATCACTGTCCCATCTGGTTCGAGGATAGCATGCATCGGAGCCCACTGAGACTTTCGCAACACCTCGTAAATCTCATCCGATACTTGTTTGAACCTCTCAGTCGCGTCAGGTTGTGACGACAAGTCCTCCGAAGTCCGGAAAAACTTGTAACGATAGTATACACTACCATTGACATGGAGAACTCTTTCAACCCTAAAGGAAATTCAACATTACGAATGAGGAAACTGTCATTGACAAAGAAAGCAAAACGGATTTCGCACTCGTCGTCGTTCTCCAGGTTCTCCGTTCTTGGATGACCCCCACATTTATAATCAATCTTGAGCTCCTCCGGATCGGGCTGAGGGTCCAAACTGACGGTTCCCAACGAAACATGCTGGCCGAGCGGAGGTGCCGGCGCGAGAACAACAGACGGGATACCTCCCCCACCCAAAGGGGAAGTCGATAACGCTGAAGATATAGACGCTTTATCGACACTCTTGCCCTTAATGCCAGGCCACGGAGTCGGCCCAAAGTTAAATATGCTCGACGACATATCCTTGAACTTGACGTTCGTCACAGATGTCATCCATGGGTTAGCCTCCTGATTGCTTGGAAGTTTACTCGTAGAAGCCGCCGGAACATCTATACAAAATCCCCAGATCACAGGTTTAAACCGAGAATACGTAGCATCGAACATTAGCTCACCAGAGTCTTGCTTGATATTCGGTGCAGAAGAAGGTTCCTCAGAAACAAGTGTCGACGCCTCACTGGGATCAGGTGGTACGAGAGATGGAGAAGGGTCGGATGTCATGTTATGCAGGGCAGAAACTATGAATAGAGTCCCCTACGCGTGCTCGTAATATGAGGATTTGGAGAACAAGGAATCAGGTACTTGTATTAGAATCCATTTTCTGACGTCGATTAAGTGAAGCGTCACTGTCAGGGAATACAACAGGTTTTCATGGAGACTGGAACAGCCATTGTTCGTTGTTCACCGTCCGCAATATTTGTTGGCCATAGTCGAGCGATAGAATGGTGCCTGGTCATCCACCAATCAACAAGCAAGACAGGCGCTTGATCAACACCACTGCTGACAAATTTGGTCTCAAAACGGATACCTAAATTTCCATAAACAGCAAAAACACACAATCTCCTGTCGTCTCATCACCTTCTACGCTCCTCTCAAGAGAGGGAAAAGCTGAAGCTTATCGTCAGAATGTAATTATAATATTTACACAATATTTTACGACATTTTCTTCGACATGTGAATACGGATGAAGTCGACATTGCGAAGATCATGTAGTGTCGCTGGTCATGCCAGTCCAGAAAAGACGCAAGCGGGAGAAGGATGTCAGATCATATGTTTTTCTTAACTTGTTCGTTAAGCACTTCACCAAGTTTAAGTTTGATACAAACGTTCGGCCGCAGATTTATGTCTGATGTCCCGGAGAATCCATGATATAGAGATAAATGGAATATTAGAATTATAAGATGCGCTGATTACATTAGGGATGTGATAGCAACATATTATAGCCAGAAGAAAAGCAAGACAGATGAGAATACGAAGAAAGCCTCAATCACCAAGCATTGCCACCATAAGCATTACCGCTCTGTGCGACACCACCATTTCCGGCTTGGTCTAAAGGATAAGAAACAATCAGCCTCCAATCCAATAGAGCAGAATGAGGTTGAGGAATACTCACTAGCTTTGTAGCCGTTGACAACAACAGCACCGAAGTTGCCAACACTGCCACCGTCGGCGTTGCCAGTGTTGCCAGAGACTGCAGACCCTCCTCCGCCGTAACCAGATCCACCCTGAGCGGTACCGGACTGTGTCAAACCACCCTTTCCAGCCTTGTCTATAAAATATCGTCAGAAATCCACCGTGAATCACAAGAGATCAACAAGATACTTACTGGCAAAAGGCGTGTTGAAGATCCAACCACCCTCATTGACAACATTGCCACCATCGGCATTGCCAGAGTTTCCGGACTGAGCGTTACCGCCCTTGCCGAAGTTGAAGGTAGAAGGGTAGCCCCGCTTCCAAGCATTGCCACCATATGCGTTTCCGCTTTGTGCGGTACCGCCATTTCCGGCTTGGTCTGAGAGTAGGAGCCAACAGTTAGTTGTGCGCTCAACCGTACAGAATCAAGGATGACTGGATACTCACTGGACTTGTAACCGTTGACAATGACCGACCCGAAGTTACCAACACTACCACCATCTGCATTTCCAGTGTTACCAGAGACGGCAGATCCTCCTCCGCCATAGCCAGATCCACCCTGAGCGGTGCCGGATTGGGTCAATCCACCCTTGCCAGCCTTGTCTGAGAAAAGTCATTAGAAATCGAATAGATAGCATGAAAATCAAGAGGATGCTTACTGGCAAAAGGCGTGTTGAAGATCCAGCCACCTTCGTTGACAACATTGCCACCATCGGCATTGCCAGAGTTTCCAGACTGGGCATTACCGCCCTTACCAAAGTTGAAGGTAGAAGGGTAGCCTCGCTTCCAGGCGTTACCGCCATAAGCAGTACCACTCTGTGCAGTACCACCGTTTCCAGCTTGGTCTAATAAATCCGTCAGTGAGCAAGAATCCTGAGTAAAGAGTGAGAAAAGCGACGTACTGGACTTGTAGCCATTCACAATCCAGCCGCCCTCGTTCACGACGTCGCCTACCGTTGGCGTTGCCGGTGTTACCAGAGACGGCGGAACCTCCTCCGCCAGGGCCGGATCCACCCTGAGCGGTGCCAGCATTGGGTCAAA